>JAQFXN010000404.1:0-22829 GCA_034693365.1 Liacarus xylariae | reverse complement strand
TTCACCATATTAAATGATTAAAATTATGGCTTATTTTATAGATGTATAGTTACTATAGCTGTTGCAATGTACTTGGAGTGGCATAAAGAGCATCCATAGTTAATAGTGTTAGTTTTGCTTCATTTAATAAAATATCCATGTCTATTTCATAATTTTCTAGCTCTTTATCATTTTGCGATAGGACGATTTGCTCCATTAATCCATCAATTTTCTCCTTATAATCTCTAAGTAATTTTGCGTCATTGTATGCATTCAATTCGTTAATCGTTTGTAATAACTTTATTTCCTTCTCTAATAATTCAACAAGCTGATTCGCATCTCCTAATATGTCATCTACATTTAATAATTGTCTGTAGGCTTGCTTTTCCCAAATTCCAAGCTATAAAATATTTTAAGATATTTGTTATAACGGGTAAAGATTAAATTAAGATAGTCTATTATATGCTAACTTTAACCAGCGTGTAGAAATGTTTACATTTATTAACTATTAACTAACTAGAACAGCCCCTGACTTCTTAAGAGCTAGCTGTACAGTAATTATGTTATTTTCAATATTACTACGCAAGCATTGCTGCCTTTATTAAAGCCTTAGTGAGGGATAGACAGGGAAAATAGTTTCCATAATTACGTGTAATGGATGTCTATTATTAACAGACAATTGACAAATAGGTGCTAAATGATCCCCCAATAGTCCTTTAATAGTTACTAAAAATGGTAAAATAGTTACTGAATAGTTATTTATTTTTTGGTCAGAAATTACATTAAAATTTTCGAAAATACAGAAAATAGCTAAAATAAATTATGAATAAATAATATTTGAGAGTTTCTTCTTCAAAATTTATAGTCAATTATGACATATTTTAAGATTTTTTAAAAAGTATAACATGTGAGATAATATAGTCACTGGACATGAATTGAAATTTGCAATTTCTCTTGGATTCAGTGATATATTTTATCCTTCCAATGATCTATAATATTGGTTTAATTTTGATCAAGGTATTAGCAATTCATTTAAGTGTAGTTTGTATTAATTTTACTAACAAATAACATAAAATTTACAAAATATTTATTAAAAACTTAAATAGTTATTAACGACTGAAATAGTTATTTATAAAATAGTTAAAATAAAATTCGGCAAAAATGGTCCTCAAGTTGTGAATCGCTTTCTCCCTAACCCTGGAACCGGTCTATCAAGCGGTAAAATAGTTTTAAAAACTTTTGTCAATTGTCTGATTATTACAAATAAATGTCTGATTCAATTATCCCCTCCTGAACATTCACCGAAATCTAACATTTGGCAAATTATTTGATCTCACAGCTCAGGAATACCTTCCTAATAAATTTACTATGCCCATCCCTTCAAAACTTCAAAACCAAATCAGTTTTTCTACTACTGACAATACAAGTAGAGAAATTAGAAAGTTATGATGCTTTTAAAAAAACAAACAATCAACTATCTGATTGACAACCAATAAATTAATTCAAGGATTAATTTATTTAAATTAATTATTCTTCTGCAGATAGAAATGAGTTTTCCCCTAATCCGTGCAATGATTGAAATATATTTACCATGTTGTTAATTCTTTGTTCCGTTAGAGCAAAGTTATCTTCAAATGTCTTCAAAGCTTCAGGCACAAAAATAGTTTCTGTCAACTCTTTGGCCATTAAATTAATATTGTCCAGTTCCTTTTGTATCATTTTAGCCAAATATTCAAGTCCTTTATCGTTCAATATTCTAATCTCTGCATTTAGTCTAATGTCTATTTCTTTAACCCTATCTAATAATTGCTGTTTAATATCTAATTTAGCTGTTGTAAGTGGTAAAGTAGTTGTTGGGGCTATTGTAGGAGCTATAGTAGGAATTGTTGGAGGAGATATTGATGTGGCATTATCTATAGGACCAACTGGATTAACAATTTGTACTTCTAATGGATGTATGAACTCAACTGAATAAGACTGTGAATCGGCTATAAATTCAAAAAAATAATAATTAAATTAATTTAAGTTCACATTTAAAATAATAAATTAATTTAATCAAATATAAATGAGAGATGAGCAAGGGGATGGTTATATTAAAGTTATAAATATGCTGCGGGCAGAAACTCCGGTGGGGTGAAAGGCTGCGAAGAGTTTTGTTCTCAACTTATTCGGTATAAGGAGGAGGGGTATAGAAGGGAAGAACATATTTGTTGATTTGGTCTACCAGAATTTTAATCAATTATTTTTGCAATTAATAATTACGTTTGTCAGTATTTAAACTATAGAGAGAGTATTTTGAGAGAATTTTCTCAAATAGACGAGGTAGTATATAAAATTTCAAAATATGAAATACGCCAAGGAAAGTAAAGTTAAAAATAAAAAAAAGATTCATCATCCATAATAAGTCAGGGTCCAGGCAGATTCTTACACGAGGTCCCCCTGAGCGATTCTATATCAAGTCCTTTTATGACAATTTTTGGCTTTTATTAAATTAAAATTATTGAATAGTTTTTGATTCTTTAATATTTTTTATTTACAAGACACTTTAATTATCAAGAGCTTTAATGTAGTTTAACTATAAAAAGCGAACATTAGTTAATTTTGGTTTATATCTGCGTTTGTAAAGTAGTGGCAAACATTTTGTGAACAAATAAAAAGTATAATTGGACATTATTAATAGAACACATATCATCAAAGTTATCTGCGTGATAGAAGACTGGCAATTGTCTATTAAAGGTGGACAATCAACTCAAAATCAGGGTCGGGTATAGTGTACTGATAAGAGCCTAAAAGTCAGATGAAGGTATAGTGGGTCAACTTAAAATTACAAATTACACATAAAATTCTTCATCACAGGAGGGGGGGGGGGGTATTTTGGTTATTTCGAAAACAGGGGGATAATTTGGCTATACTCCCCATTCTCCACCCCTCGTCAATATAAAAAAAATGCTATATGTGCGAAAATATTTATAACAATATAATAAAATCATTTGTTTTCATTCAATAGATAATTATTATAGTATAATAGTTAATGTATTTTAACTAGTTATAGAGACTTATTTCACCCCTACCTTTGTCATCAGCCAATCCATAAGCAAAGAATATGTGGAATTTGTCCGTTTGGAGATTGAATACAGCCGTACCCACAGTGGTCTCTATATCTCGAGTCCACACAGCAGTCAATAGTCCACTGGAATATTCAATTTTTGTAACAGCAATACCAGTGATGTCATGCTTAGTGATCCCAAATTTATCATGGTCAACTGGAGTGGACAGACCATGTTCAAATATAACAGTTTTGTCCGGATTAATTAAGAATTTGATCACCGAATCCTCCCCTATATTCGTATCTTTGGACAGACCCACCAGAACTGAATTGTCAGTCGATGTCTCAGCTCTGCTCCACAACAGTGTAAACGTAGCGCCAGTTTTGTGAGACTCTGTGGTCAACAGAAGAGTACAATCCTTATTGTCTACGCACTCATTCTTTCTTTGCTCTCCCCATCCAAAGCACTGGTATTTTGTGCCACAATCTTCATAATAAACGTGAGGAGCATTAGGTGGCAGTGGATCTGCTTTAGAAGTGAATGGACTCAATAACCCAATTAAATAAATGACCAAAACTTGTTTTCCAAACATATTCTAAATTGTTGTTCAGCTGAAGACAAATTAATAAATAATTAGTTTTTTTCTCTTAAAACTAAATCTTATTATATTTTATTAAATACTTTAAGAATAACGAAAATAAAGTTTTTAGATCCGTCTCCAATAGGAATCCGTATGATCATACACAATTTTTATCTACTGAGTTGGTAAATATATTATTAATACTTAATCCTTAAAAGTGCATGTGTACTATCGTCATCTCAAGGTTTAAAGTGTAATATTTGTTAGTTCGAGCAAATATATTGATAGAAATATTAAAAAATAATTCTATTTCCTATTGAATTAAACAAATTATTTTGTACATTTTAAAATTATAGCAAGTTTATATATACCATTTACTTTAAAAGCTTATTAATTTTAAATGCAAATATCATTCTGGAACACACTGTAGATTAGATATCCTACAAATTGATAAGGGGCTGTACAAATAGTACGTACGAGAAATTCGCGAAAATCTAGACCCACTCCCCCCTTTGAACGCACTCGTACTAAATAATGGATTCGTACTTACAATAAGGCATTACAACTATTTTAAAATATTATTTTTTAATATAAACATTACCTGTTAGTTCAAATCATTGATTTGATGCATCTTTTTAATCAAAAATTTGTAAAAGAAATGACAAGGGTAGCCAAGTAGAGGTATAGCCTAAATCGAAAACAGTATCGAAAATTTTGCAAAATACCCTCCTGACTTTGCACCGCAGGCAAACAATTTTGTTTTTATCTTATCTAATAGATGCATTTTTCATATTTTGAAAATTTTATACCCCTGATTTTGTTTAGAACAATTTCTCGAAATAACCCCACTTTATACCCCCTGAATCCGTCGACCTTGGCTACTCGTGGTAATGTTATTGTAGAAGAGATAGATTGGTTTGAATTTGTTGTTCAAAAAATTTTCGTAATTTAAAATGCAATTATAAATAATAATCATGACAATCTCTAATACTAATAGATTTTATGAATGAAACTGAAATACTTTACTTTGTTTTGAGGATTAAAATACGTGAGATTATCAGTTGATTCCAAACTCAAAAATTTTAATCTTTTCTAAATGCCTTTCATTAAAATTTTCATTCAATATTCATTACGTACTACTATCGCTATCTCCACCTAATTTTTTATCCAATTGCTATTTAGGGGGACCTTCTCCCTGCACAACCGGGGATTTCAACCCAGCCAGGGATCACTGCTTGACAGCGAGGATGTGTCACATTGAAAGAGCACACCTGGGCCCTCCGTATAGCGAGGCTCGTGGCGATAGCTGATCACATACTACCAATTGACGACCCTTGGTTTGCGTCCGTGGTCATCTTGCCCCACCCCAGGCCCAACAAACTAATCTCAGAGAGAAAGATTGCTCACCCAGGGCAGGGGTTCAAACTCACTACTCTGTTGCCTATGAAGCAGAGACATGGCCGTTAGTCCAACCGGCCATACTCCCAGAGATTAGACAACACATAGTATCACTTTATAATTCCAAGATAGTACATTCTATATTGAATAGAGTAAAAATGAAATTTCTGTACCAAAATTCCTAATTTATCTAAAAATCCCTCTAGCGCTTTAGATCATCCATATCCTTGGAGATAAACTTATTTATCACTATTTCCATAAAACTGTAATGGAGATTTCGGATTAATGAGTTGTGTTAGCAATCACATTTTAAAGAGGTGATGAAATGACATAATATTCCACTAGGACTCATATTTTTAGTAATTATATAAGTTTATAATTAGTAAGTTCCTAGTGAAATATTGTATGCTAAGGATGTGGCACATAAGTTCCCGGTAATTGATGTATTTTAACAAGAATTTACTATATTTGACAACTTTTAAAAGAATTTCATCATATGGTATTTACAAGAATTGTCTCCATCATCGGAGTGCAGAGTAGGCATTCTTACTACTGTAGTTAGTGAAACTAGATTGTGTTTGTATTAGGGATGCGAAATGGGGGTATAGCCTAAATACCTCCCCCATTAGTTGAAGAAAAACAATGACTCCCTCCTAGAAATTTTGAGAAATCGGGGCTGAAGGGCGAAATTAAATTCTTAGAAAAAAGCAGAATTTTATCAAATTCTTGCTAAATTTAGTCAAATTTTGTTTGATTCTTATAGAATTCATCATAATTTGCCTCAATTCTATCAAATTTTGGTATATTCTTGCAGAATTAATCAAAATTCTGGTAAATTACATCATTTTTAATTAAATTCTGCGAGAATTTGACGGTTGAAAAATACCTCTGTGATTTTGAAGCTATTATCAGCACCTTATACCCCCTGACTTTGAAGTCGTTGCCCATCCTTAGTTTATATTCGCCTTCCTGACATGCTACTATAACGAAAAGTAGAAACGTTCAATTCTATCTAGAAATGAACTTCATTACGAAGTTTTATTTATCAGAAAGATATTCAATTTTCTATTAATTACTGGCATTTGTAAAGAAACTCTACACTTGAATGAAAAATGAATTATAAATTAATACTTTAATAGTTTATAAATGAGTTGAAATCATTATTTAGATATTAATGATTTAGTTTCAAAATAAAACAAACAAAAATATATTTTTTCAGTTACTCTTTAATACTTTAGTTCAATTTTATTCACACATTACCAGAATAGTGACAGTTTCAAAGTCATATTTATCAATCGAAATCATTAATAATGAAACATTACTAATTATTTTATATACAGTAAAATCTGTATTAAATTATGAGCTTTGGTGTAAAAGTCAACTTAATTTCATGTCTTATGATTTTTGAGATGATAGTAAAATACAAAATATATCTTATAAATCAAAGAAAGTTATTATTTTACTTTCTTCTTTGCATTTTTCATTTTAAGCTCATTTGAGAGAAATTTTTCAAAAATACCCCCTCTATATCCATTTGCATCGGTCGAGCTTGGCTACCATGCTTATATTTTCCAAACAGTCGAATGTTCCTGCTTGTTTACAGCCTAGATATTTAGCAAATATTCAGAGTAATTTCAAAAACTTGATTATAGAGATTATCTAAAAGTAGCCATATAACAAAATTAGTAGATTAGAGAATGAAAGGTTGGCTATTCTAATTTTACAAAAAAAATTACCAAATTTTTTGAATTGTTGATATCAAACATGATAATAAATTGTAAAATCTCAATCTCAATTCATCCTAGTTACCGTAATTTAATTTAAAGATATTAAAAAGGTTGAATGAATGTGTATTTCGAAATTATCACTTAGGACCTATAATCAAGATTTATAGTATAAAAAATCTTTAGTCTGTTTTCATATTGACATGTTTTCGCTCTCTGGATGTTGTCTTTCAAACGTCCCTTTGGACCACCCGTCCAACTATGACCGGTTTAGTGATGTTAAGTGGTAGTGTGCGGACGATAAGACAGCCAAAAGGTTTCTTATGTCTGCTGACCAGCCACAGGAGGACATTTCGTTTTTTGGCAATGTTAGTTGAGGGTCTGGACCGCTCGTTCACCTAGGGACCAGCTCTTTGTTGTTGATTGGTAGCGTCTGGCCAATGGCTCCTTCTGTAGTCTACGCTAGTGAACCTTATGGTGATCCGTCTCGGTTTACACTTTAACTATAATAATAGTATTAATGAATAATATTTTTGAACGATTATAAACCAAAGATTTTTTATAAACTCTTACAATAATTAATGTTTGACTTTTTAACTAATTTTAAGTCTAAATCATAATAAATCGAAATGGTTTTTAATGGAAAGTTATATGAAATCAATTATTGATTTAGTGAAATTTCAGACAGAGGTTTCTCTTTACCCAATAAAAGTTTTTTGTAGTGTATATCTATTTTAGTTATTTTAAATAGTTTCTTAAAAATTCTTATACAATGTCAGATTTACACCCTCATTAATAAATTGTGAGCTTTGGTATTTATCTTTTGCTAATATTAGTACCAAAATTTGTGGTTTGGAACTTTTAATTTGCTGAATAAATGTTGAATTATATAAATCTAAATATAATCTCTGACAGAACTTCTACCCAAAATTCAATAAATTCTAAAACTAAGTTCATATCTGGATTGTATTCTGATTGTCAGAGTACAGATGGAGTGTAGTGTTCAGTAAAATATATTCAATTCTTTACAAAAAAAAGTGAATTGCATTTTCCTTACAGTTCACATCAATTTTACTGTTTTATCAAAACTGTTATTATTGTATTAATAAAATTATAAACCATTAATGAAACGGAAGTTTGATTAACTATAGTGTCGCCAAACACGTGAAGTGTAGTGTTAAATAAAAAGTTGTAAGACTCTGACCACTGATTGAAAATGTCTAAAAAAGTCTTATTTAGACTCAAGTCATTAGAACTAAAGAATATCTTTTGTCTCAATGATTGTTGAATTAATGTATTGTCATATAGTATGCGATACCTGTTTTTGTCTGAGCGGAAACTTAGAGCCCAGACCTAATATTGTATCAGAGATGAGATCTAAGAGAAAATAATATGCACTCTTCTCCTCCCTCTCCTCCCTTTTGTCCGGTTGTAAACGCAAACTTCCTTCACGTCTATCCATCATTACGTGATTGGGATAATGAAAACACAAAGAGAGCCAAAATCATAGTTTGTTAAGAGATATGCCTTCCCTTCATATAAACTGCTCAGTTGTCATAAATACAGGTATAGAACAGTCATTACTTGTGCTAAAATATAATATTCATATACAGAAAGTGCTGTACAATATATTCATTGATGTAATCGAGACATGATTTGTGAATATCGTAACCAATATTTGATATGAATTAACAATATTTTCATTAATACTGAAATTATATTATAATTAATCAAAACTTAAATTTAATTTAAAGTTTGATTAATGATATCTTACTGTTAAAAGTTCTTGACTTAAGTAAAGGTATGTTTGCATTGTATTATAATCTTTTCACCTTTTCATAAATTATTGAACAAAATTTTTTCTAAACAAAGATTAAGACTAATGTAAAGTAATATTTTATATTTGTATTTCTATTATTGACTGCATATTGACTATAAAGTATAATATATGTGTGTGTTGTCATAATTCAACTAGATTAATTCTTAAATTACAGAATAATGACACTATCTTCGAAACTACTGTAAATGTTATAATTTATTTATGAAAACAACTAAAAAGAATTAATACTTTAATAATAATATAGTTTAGAGAAGAAAAAAATATTAATGAAATTAAAAAAAGTATACATTAATGGTTGAAATGCATTGTTGTTATTATACTCTATTATAATGTACAGTATCTCATAATAATATACACTATTGGAGTGATTTCCGCAGTGGGAACTCATTCACTATTTCATACATAATATACAGGAGTGACTGCAGACTCTGTGCAAACGTACCCTTATTTTCTCATTCATAGTAGTAGTGCTTTAATTTAGACAAAAACTGTAATATTCAGCTCGGGTACCTGTAAAAGAGCACCAATACTAGAGTGAATTGCACTAATGGTAAGGCATCGCGTAGTGTATCTGCTTTTATGAAGCTATGACTAAAATGAATTTTATACTCAATATATTTATATACTCGCAATCGAGTGAACACAAGGCAGAGGTCATACGTGTATAGATATATACAGTCGATCAACGAATTGATGGCAATTAAAGTTTTTATATTAATTTTCGATTTAATAATTTTTAATTGAATCTATTTTCTAAACTTTCAAATCAAGAATTTTTAAAATTGTATTTTTGCTGAATTGTTTTGTATTTTCCATACATAACCTGTATTCTCATTAATAGTTTGTTATTTAAATGAAATTATTATAATATAAAAATTGAATTTCAAATAAAATTCTCGGTTTTTATTCTCTTATATAATAATCAGAGATAATGTTCTTTAAGTTCTTCTTTGTTGGCGAAAGTTTATGAAAGTTTTGATTTTAGAGTCGATTGCGCTGAAGGAGAAATGCTATATAAAAGACATTTCTCTAAATTATTTTCATTTGAAGAAATTGTGTTCACAAAAGTTGAAAAAAATAATTGAAATTTTTTTTCGAGAATATGATTGAAATAATTTCAATTGTGATTAAGATTTTTAATTAATTTTTTCGGTGATCTTCTCGGAGCGCAGATTCGGAAAGATTGGAGTGAAAGTGGAGTGGCATTTAAAGCTTGGATAGTCGGTATGTTAGTCTAGTGGTGCTTGTGCTGGTTGTGTTTGGTTGCGTGACACACCACAATTATGGCAGCCAATCAGCATTCGAAGTGAGCTGGGCGAAACGAGCCATACTCCCTTTACCTTTGCTTTCCCCTCTGCTATACCTGGAATACTGCCTTCAGTTGTGACGATAGAAGCCGGTCATTATATTCTCGTAATAGCTGTAGGTATAAGTGCAGCTGAAAAATTTGAACATCAAATCCATCGCACAATACATACACATTCACTCTTACAACACAAACAGTCAACACAACACACACACTATTACATATACACTATTGCAGTATAAGACCGGCATATATTGTATTGAATAAGATATAAACCACTCCAACACGTTGTGCTGTCTGTATGCGACCACTGTATGCGCAGTAAACAAAGCGGGTCTTAGTTTTGCTTAGTTTTTATGATTTAGTGAAAGTTTCATCATTTCATCATTACTTTAATTATGTGTTTCTAATCTACAGATAAGTTATTGTAAATTCGTTGTGACTTCACTTCACTTTATATTATACTCTATTATATTATGTGACTCTTATATTATATATACGTATATATAATATATGTAAATGTTATCAAATACTACATAAGCTTAACAACTAATCGACTCTTCACTCATTGATAAATTGTTTTAACTTATTATACAATAAACTGATAAAACAAACGAACAAAAAAGAAAAGTTTATTTGTGTTCAGTTGTCTTCTCTTCTCTACTGTAATAACCGCTACTATTATTGCGAAAATCCTAACGAATGCAACACAATTAGAGACACTAATAAAAATGCATTAATAAACTGACTCTCACTCTCACTGATGATTCACTCGACTGTTGGCTCGAAAAAATGTATTATCGCTATTATTATTATTATTACATTCTTCTTCCACTCGTTTTACGATTTCTTTTTTGGGATAACATTCCTTCAGAAAAAATGTTTTATCGAAGAGAAAGAGAGAGACAGAGAGAAAAAAATAGAGATTGAAAAAGTGGTATAGGAGTAGAAAATAAAGGAAAGCTAAGAACCACTTTATGAAAAAAGCATAATTTCGTTTTCCCTTCAGATTCTGTCCTTGAATTTCACTCGTCATTTGGTTGTATAGTATTTTATAATAGCAACAAATCTTACGTACATTTGACTCATTCATCATACGAAACATTTTTTCTTTCAATTCTCGATCTAATATTAAAAGCAAAGGTAAAACAATAAAATGTCATTTTTATATTATATTACTTTCTATGATTCCAACCATTCATATACTGTACTGCATATACAGTACTCTTATTCTATGCAGAGCTACACCTTTTTTATAGCTAATATAAAAATTCAATACAGCTCTACATTTGGAAGAGTGCAAACATTTTTATTGCTTTATATTCAAAACTAACTGGACTTTTCAAAAAATAGACTTTTAAGCTGAGCTGAGTTGAGTTGATTGCACGCAAACTAATGATACCGTATGTCTGACACAGCGAAAGTGCAAAACTCAAGTCAAGTCTGCATCGGAACAGACCTAACGTTTGCCACAAGTTTTCGTTGTAATAACTCATGTGGTTTTCAGACCTTACTATTGAACCCCAAAAACAATAATTTTGTCTCATTTTTCCGGAAACCGAATATTTAACTGTATTTGCTTTGACTGCAGACTTAGTCTTGTTTTTTAAGTCTCATTATTAACATTTTCTCACAGAAAATCATTATTTTTAGAAATACTTTAGTTCTTATTTTCTATTAGTTCTTATGCAGTGCTTTAAGTTTGCTTAAAACTGAGCCCAAAATGAAAAGTCATTTGAAACGATAATATAAAAAGAGATCAAATTAATAATTGATATGAACTTTATTTGAATTCATATTCTCGTGATTATAACGAATTTAACGAGTTTTGTACAATATTATGAAGTTTACAACTAAACCAAATTAGCATATCCTATGCAATGCACTACTCTCTATACAACTAAAATGTTAAGCTAACTATTATTTACATAATTTCCCAAATATATTAACAAATGCTAAACATTTAATAAATTAATAATATTTATCGATTGCATTAAACTTTTAATAAATTTTTAATATTTTAAAAATATCTCTTGAGATCAACGAATTTAATATATCCTAAAGAATAGGAAACGAAAAAATTATGATATTTTTCAACTAATAATTGCTATAAATTATAAAATAGTTTTTTATGCTTAAAAAGTGGATTTTCTCTTAAAATTAGATTACAGTACAAACTTTTATTATAAGTTAGTATTGGTATTTCAGGTCGAAAACAACATTTACATGTATTCATTGCAGATAGAAATCAATTTTTCTTTCGTAAAGTAATTATTATTATTAAATATAATGCGAATGTTTTTATGAAAACCTCATTTCAAGACAACAACCGTTGAAAAAAGAAATAGAAGAGGTTTAATACCAGTCTCTATAGCGACGTATTGTTTTGTTTCCGATTTTTTGCTAAAAAACTAAATATATTCATCCATTCCATTGATGAATACTCTAATATACAGTAGAATTAGTTTAATATTTGTTAGTCTCATATTTTTTTGCACCAATAATTCTCTGATAACACAGAACAGCACTAACAGCGAACAGAACTGTTTTAAGGAAAATATTCATAAAACTTAATGACAGAACGAATATTCTATTGATTTAAGCATATAATCACCAAATGAAACAATCAAATCATCCAAGAGTTTAACGCATTTAAAATAGATTTTCAAATCTGTTTCTAATTCTATTATATTTCTAATATATTTAAAGAAAATTAGAAATATATTTCTAATTTTTATATTTCTTATACTGTATTCTTATATTTAAGTATATTAGAAATGATTATTGCATTTATTAAATCATTGGCAATGAAGTAGTATTAATAGAATAGTCTCTTGTTTTGTATCCAATTGTATATATTTTTCTGGATATTTGTATTAAATATTATTGATTTTTGAGCCGAACTCTGTTTGAGAAACAGTCTATAAGTTATTATATGTTTTACTTAATCTAATGTATATTTGCATGAATAAGGCCTAAAATCACGGGCGTGGCCTTTGAAGATAAAAAATGAAATTATTGAAGACTTAGTGCCAGACTTATGATAGGAATACATGCTATTGTATTGCAGATGTCAAACATTTTGTTATATCAATGCAAACTCTACTGTAGTCTAAACTATGGATCCAATTGTTTGTTGAGAGTCAAAGCCGACAAAAGTAATAGAGTTAACAGTTTATTCAGATGTTTGAAACAATCATTTACTCTTTGAGTGAATGTTAGTTCATCTCTCAATGCGTTTATTCGTTTATTCAGTTATTTTATTGGAGAAAATCTATTAAAATAACATAAAACAGAATTCATTTGACAACAAAAGATTGAGACTTAAAAATTGAAATTTTTTGGCGAATAAATGAAAATAATGTTTGATATGTATTGAACACTAGTCTAAGCTTTTAGTAGAAGTAATTTTTGCATTTTGAACAATCGCGTCTTGTAATTGTATGGTTAACCATGTAATGCAAGGAACAGCCTTTTGATTGCTTGTGAGAGTATTCTAATAAACAGGCATTGAAGCAAATCAAGGACTGTGTCGTGCAAACCAAGCAAACCCGGTTCGAGTCATAAGACATAGTGAATGCCGAACAGAAAGAAACAGAGAGTTCAACAAAGATATTAGAGTCTATACAATATTAAAAGGTTGTCGCTATTATCCTCAGCCAGTTTTAGTCGGTGTCAACTCCACTCTAATCGTAAGGACAGGACAGGTGCAGACCTTCACTAAAGCAATACATTTCTCATCCAAACAACAATTAATGACATAAGTCTTGTTAAACAATTATATGTTTTACAATTAGAGTTACATTACTGGCGATGAACTCAATTCTTATCGATAGAACAGAGTATTAGTTGAGAACAATTGTCAAAATGACTTTGGGTTAGATTCAAATACTACACCAGTAGTAACGCCACGACAGCTCTACCCTTCTGTTGGAAATTTTGTTGTTGAAAAATCACATTTTATTCATTTGTTGAAAAATTAGCTTTTATTCATTGAATTAATAAAGGATTCATTATTTTCCAATAGTTGAACAATGAATTCATATCTTTATTTCATATATATTTAAATATATTAAATATAAAGTTATTTGAAAGTCAGTCGAAATCAGTTTGAATGCAATATCTGAGTGCGTGAGACAGGATTTAGCAATGCTTTGATCGTCACTTGATTAGTGGTGTGGAGCCAACCGAAAAGTTTCATCATAAACATTGACGTCCGGTGCGCTCATGAAGGTATAGAAGCTATAGCTGCCATTTGCTGTGTCATTGCATTTTCTGAGCCTCATATCCACCTAAAGCACAGTATCTTTGAGTGTAGACAACAAAATATGAATAGTTGCCCGAAACGACTCGAATAAAGTGTTCAAATTCTGTAATTAACAATTCATCAGACTATTGCCACAAACGACTGAATGCCAAACAAAGAACATCTTATGCTTTGATTTCTCAATTTAATTATCGTATAAGTAATAAATTTATTGTTAATGTCAGTGCATTGACTCCATTCGATACAAACTAATTTCATAGCGGCTGAGAATTGCTGAATCAGTTCAGTGATTAGACGCCTGTCATTTCGAACTATACTATTTCACTGATCTCATGGTTGGCTTAGTTAAAAAAATTAATAATTTTCACTTTTACTTATTCTGCTTTTCAATAATAAACTCAATTCTCACACTTCAATAAGTTATACGATTAATAAAAACTTAGACAATAATCTCTTAGTTTGCCATTCAATTCAAATACATTTTGTTTAGTACTGTAACAATATCTCCATTTACTTAATCGTTGCTCAAATTAAAATGAGAAATACTAATTATTTTCTTACTTGTTAGAAGTTAGGTTTGCTTTTTTAAAAATTTATGCAAAAAAAGAAGTTGAAGTAAGCCTAGAAGTCACATAAATCCTTTAGGAGTATAGAATCAAGTGTTTAATGCCATCATTTGCATCTGTAATAACTGAGCTTCTCCTAAATCTTACATTTTTGATTATTTAATACTACTGTATATTTGACAACTGCTTTAAAGGAAATCCGTTTACTATTGATTTGAATATTAATTTAATTGGTTTAATGATTCAGTTAATAAGTTTTTTAATTCTTTAATTACTCCAAAATGTTTTCTATCATTTAATAAAGGTTAGGGTTAAGCCATTAAAATGAATACATGGCTTGAAAATCATAGAAGAATATTATGTAACTTAAATTTATTTGATAGACAACGAGATATACATCTGTATATCAATTGATATGTTTAAACCATCCCATAATTGAGGCAATTTGTTCGCAATAATTAAATGCTATTACTTTTATATAATACTGAAGTGATTCTTAAGATTAAATTTTAATTATATAACTCATCATAAATTGATAATGATTCCAACAAAGCTAAAATTTTGCTTATTTTTAACTTGATAGTTTAGTTTTTTTAAAAATTTCAATAATTAAAATTGTTATTAAAGATACTTTTCTTAACGCTCGCATAAATTGTTTCGGATTAAATGAATGGTTTTATTCTTTTACAAATGCTTTATTTTTATAAATTACAGTAGAAAAAGCCTTTGTTTTGTTAATTGGTTGAGTTCATTGATCTTTTCAAAGCAATTAAATGACACTTTTAGCGAAAAATTGGTATAAAAATGAAAATTTTTGTAAATATTCAGTTGGATTATTAATCTTTATTCAGATAATCATTACATGAGTATTAGATACCATATTATAAATAAGTTTCATATTTAAAAGTCTAGAATTAAATCAAATCCTATTTGTAATCTTGATATTAGATTTGGTTAAAGAAGGTCTAAATGTTAAATAAGTTATTTTTTGTTTCAATTCATGTCAAAAAAAAGTCACCCGAAGTCTAATTCAGAGTCAGTATGGGTCGAAAGATGATATATAAGGCCGCTTTCATTCCGATCAAAGTTAAGCCCCACAATGGGTTGGGCTGTATTGCATTGAATATGCGAGAGAAACCCTCGGAAATGCTGTAAATATTGATCTTTACTGTGCAAAACTGAGTCGACGTTCGTGTGCCAGTGTTTGTTCGTATTGATCCTATAGTCTACTTCTCTTGGGTTCAGCCCTACCTTTGCATTTGCACTCATTTCATTAATATTTTATATTTCATAAAAATGTAGATTTTTGGCCCAAAATATCATTTAATTTAAAATAATATTTGAAAATAGATATTAAAAACAAAACAATTTAGAAATCATTTCAAAAGCAATGTTTGATTTAATTAATTGAGTTTTATTTCGATATGTGTTGACTAAATCTAGATTAAGAGTTAAATGTGTGGCCATTAGCCAACAAATGTTAGGGTTATTTATCCGAATGACTGTTCAATCATGAGTTTAAAGCTTTCACGCGATCGCATCAAACTTTTGTTACACTCAATACCGACTGACTATACATCCAAAGTCAGTAAAGGCATGGAATCCTACAGTTTTGGCCAACTCTGTCACCACAAAACAACCCCTCCTTCTATACTATCGATAGGTTATATCTGAACTGCGAAAATATAAGTTCAAAGAGCATTAGCTCATCACTTGTGAAGCAAAGGATGTTCTATTTGATCGCACATGTAAAAAGCACTTTCCTTTCTGACTTTGGCTTTCGTATAATAATTGGAGTTTATATCGATCTTCCACTCCGCACGCATTCATCCAGATATGTCCTTCTGTCTGAATATCTCTTATTTTTGTGTCGATAAACGTTAAATAAATTATTTCCTAAATATTTTTCTATTTCTCACATAAGATATAATAATATTTATAAAGAATGCGGATTTTGTACTCTTTTGATAATCAACAACATTAAGACAAATTCAATCGAATAGAAGAATATTTCGAACAGTTGTGTCTATTTTTTAGATAATGTTGGAATTGTTTAGATTGCATGATGTGATTTCATTATTTGAGAGTTTCAAGACTTGCCAAAAGACAGGTGACGTTTGACAGTTTCACACAACTTCTATAAAGTGTGTAACGCCTCGCTCCACACAATAATTAGATGTGAAAGTGCTATATTCCTATGCGCACAATGCAATCGCCTATATATTCACCAATTTTTAATTCGATGTAAATTTTCCTCAACTCATTGCAGAAGAAGACTTGATAATTTTGTTTTCTAATTTCAAAAAATTTAAGATTGAATTAAACGGGAATAACCTTTAGTTGTTTTTCTTTTTGGGAATTCATTTAATCGTTTCAATCATTTTTAAGCTATAAATATATCGATTATTTTGAGTCAAAATCTTTGACAATAACTTAGTTTTGTTTATAATTCAATGAATCAACGATTGATTGAATGCTTTATTACGATTGTCTGAGCTATAAAGGAATGGAGTGTAAGCGACACTTTCGGACACCTAATAGTACGTCTGTAGTGTTTGGGCTAATATGACAATTAAGATAAGTTGTAAACTCGTTAAGAGTAGCAAAAAGTAATTAAACTGGTGGTTTATGGCATATGGCTAGCGAGCACAGGTACAATTTGGCAGACGCTCATGAGTTGGGCACCGCATGAGTGCTTCCGATGTGATGGCAGTGAACTTTTCCCTTTAACTTCATCTTTATTTTAATGGCACAGCAATGTATGCGACGCCTCAATGATATTCCAAAGACTTATTCTGTTCGACAATGACTTCCATAAGTCATCAGTTTTAGTCGTTGGAAGAGGACATCAATTGGTTTTTATTCAAGAGGCGACATAAAGATGCCCCATCTCTGCCCCATCTATACCCCATCTAAATATTTCCGCACAACAATTCGTGCGAAGCACAGGCATCCCTTGGGGGCATATATTCATTCCTTTCAATTTGTGACAAAAAACTACACTTTTTGTAATTGTCTCACAAATTCTGAGAGTAGAGGCAAACAACGCCTACATTTACAATAATATCAAATTCAATATAATATATATTCAAAAATTCTGTTTTACATTAGATTACTTTGAATGACATTTTGTTTCATTTGAATAAATGAATATATTCTTAATGTTTTTGTCGCTTAATTTCTTTTCTTTTCTTTAGAAATTACTTTTTATTTTCTTCCACTGATATCGATATCAAATACTTATTTTTCCTTTATTTTCGAGACGATAGCGCACAAAACCAATTAACCAATATATTAGAGTCAAACTCGTAATACAGTTAGAAATAAATTAATAATTAATCAAATTTTCCAAAAGTCTTGAAATTCCACTTTTAGAGTCTAAATAAAAAAGAATCCACTTATTCAAAGGCTCCGGGAATATGCGTTAATATATTTTGACGATTGCGCCGACAGCAGCAGGTTTTAGAGTAAAGAGAGGAAATTGGGGGCTTTGCTATTATACAGTAGTGGACGACTACACTATAATAGGACCAAAAAGGGGAACACAACTGGAAAATCATTCCTATATTTTAGAGACAATTGCTCAAAGAAACAGAGAATCAACTCAAGAGATAAGTCTACAATTGAGGAGAGGGGGGAATACAGTAGTAATGGATATTAAACCCAAAAAATAACATCGAGTCTGAACGTCAAGTTTCAAACCATCACAACCTGTGAGAAGTTCGGATACCTTTCTCTAATAATAGTTACCCACAAGTTGTCACAAGTCTTTGGACATTGGCTTCAATATCAACTATACTGAAGTGCTGTATACCTATTAAAGACATTGTGAAACTATTCCACAGCAAATGGTTTTTTGTGTCGTCAAACGAAATGTACTGTTCTCTACACTGTCTTAAAGATTTAGAGACACTTTCATTGCTCATTGAGTCAAAACTGTGAACTAATACTGTATTTGCTTTCAAATTGTGTGAGAAATTATTTTTCAAATCAATTCTACGATATTTTGTTGTCTCAGGACTTTCAGCATTTTTTCCCTAAAGTAATCCAATTGTAATCTAAAATATTTTGTTTTATATATTATGTCTTTATTTTGTTTTTTCTTATGATTCAATAGTTTTTTGAAACCTTTTTTCTTAACTTTTGATTTAATGTTTTTGTTAATGAAATGAAAACTTTTCAACGAATGATATGAAAGCGCGTAAATCGTAATTTACTTATAAATCGTGTGAATTTCTCATATTCTCTATACTTATAATTAAAGAGTAATTCCTTCATTGGGTTGAGAACCAGAATGTAATCATCTTCGAGAGGAAATTGATGCCACTTTGGATTGACTCACCTCTTGTTAGACTCGTTCCACTTAATTGGTTTGACACTGTGCTCTCCAGTGAAGCTCACTTTCGATTTACATTAAATAATTCACTTCATTAAAAAGTGTTGAATTGTGGAAAACCATTTCTCAGGGATTAACCAACTCTTAAATTGCTCTTCAAATGTATTTATTGATCACTGGCTTAAAAGTGGTTTATTTTCTTATAAATATTATTTCATTTTATTCGTAAGTTTCAATGCATAACCTAATAAGAGATAATATTATACAGTATTGTCTACTATTATAAGGATAACAATTCTTCTCAATTCTGATTTTCATTTTATTGAAACTATTATAAAATTAATTTTTAATAAAACTTTACGGAATTTATTTATTATATTCCAGAAATAGATTAAATGAAAACGATATAAATGATTGGAATTTGCGATTAAATTATAGTTTTAAAGATACGAGCATTGATAAAATTTCGAAAAATATACGGATAGAAAAATTAAAAAGTGAATGTTTAATTATAACAAGTCGTAAAATTCTATGATCTGGATAAGATAAAGAAGAAATGAAAGATTAATTGTTGAATTGAGTATTTTAATTTTTAAATAGTAAGTTATTATTTAAATTTTTCAAAATTGTTATGAAGAAATCAAGATTAAAGTTATTTAGAAGCGTTAGAAATAATATAATTTGTTTGAAACAAGATAACTTTAGAATATTTACTCAAACGATTACTCATCAATGTACTCCTGAACCAGTACAGACAAGCAATCAATTCCATGTTGAACTTACTTGAATACAAAATATTTGATTTAAACTATGAATAAAAGCTTTAATCTTAAGGATTAAACATAAACTAATATTAATATAAGTATCGCTTCATCTGCTGCAGTTCAACATGGAATTGATTACTTGCTTGTAAGTTACATGTTCTGCAATCAATTGTTACTGAAGGGTTTTTAAACTTATTCTAGTAAATACATATGGTAGAATTTTAATGTAATCAAGAGAAGAGTTCTTTAAATTTGATAAAATTGTTTTTTAGCAAATTTTATACGAATAAGAAAAATTAAATCAAAGTAGCTGTTGCTGTAACTACTGTTGTTATAATTTATACCTAATAATCAAAAATAAGCATATTATTTTTTTAGAATCTTATAATTAGTCATTTTATATGAATGTGATTTAAATATATTAATAGAATTCAAATTAGATTTTATTATAATTCTAAACGATTTCCTTCGAGTAAATTAGTTTCACCCGAAGAGTTCATACTCTCTTCGCCATTGAATTTCCTATTCATATAAATTAAAAAGTAATGAAAAGAGGGCTTTATTTCGGATCCGTTCAAAAAAATTAGTGATTTCGTTGCCTAAACTCTTATTTTAGACTCATTGGACAAAATTTAAGACTTGAGTGCAGGAAATCTCATATTAAGTTTATGCAACAGAGCCTACCTTTGAATTTCAATATACAAATAAGTTATATAAGCCCCGGGCCAAATAATTAGAGCACAAAAGGCTGTTATACAGATGTGTTGCTCAGAAAGAGAAAAGGGACCAAACATTTCGCATTAGTTTTTTTCACTTTTGAATATTTCACGAAAGGCCTCACAATCGTTGTGTGGAATCCGGTTTCGAACATCACTACCGATGCCTTATGTACTGAACATTGAGATTTAGATATTTCTTTATATATTTATAAATATATATAACTTTTTTTTATATTAACTCAGATTCTCATCAAAAAATAAATCGTAAAAATAATTCTCTAATTTCAAGATTTATTCGATTGCTTTGAACTGTTGGCCACAACTATTCAAAACTAATTAAATTATTTGACGATTATATTAAAGTTGGAATTATTTAGAGATAAATCATTTAAATATTCTCTTTCATGACATTAAATGAGTGCCTAAACACAAAACTATGAGATGAATGAGTGTTTGCCTCTACCTCTGACTCCAGTCTCGTCATCACCGCCAGAATGGTTTCTCTTAATGGCACTGGAAGAATTCACGGTTTTACATTATCATTATAGCCGTGGCTTCTCTGGTGCTATCAACAGCGACCATACATTCAAACTGCGAACAATGGACGGGTAGTGATGTAGTGATGCCAAACACCAAAACATATATTATATAATGATTATGCTCTCAAAGGTCTAACCTTTCTCTCTCTTTCTCTCTATCTCTAAACCTTTATCCTTGGCACTGGAAGAATTCACCGATGAAATACAAAGTCGTGGGTTCTCGGGTGCCAAAGAAAAAGGAAACAAAAGTTCAGCAATTGTTTATCAGATGTTCCATCAAATACTTGTACTCTCAACTCAACTTTCCAGAGTTAAGATCCATTATCGCATACAAAGCTTTCAAATCACATATCGTATACTCTGTATTGGGTTTTAGTTAAAAAAGCTAAACATTTTTGCGTTAGTCTTCTCAATGAGTGCAAGCCTTTTGGCACAAGTGGTTTGGTTCAAAAAACTAATCTTTTGCTTCATTAGCTATAATAACCAACAATTGGAAAAAGCTTTGGCACAAAGGCTTTGGCACTGGCACATTTTTGTATTGATATTTAATACGACAAAAATTGTGATGGTGTCAATTATTGTGCCAAAGATCTCATCTCATCTGTCGACCACCACTACACTAGCAGTAACTGTTCGGCACTCCATTCAACTCATTATCGACGGTATTGTTTTTGATATTTTCTTAAATTTCAAATTGTTTTTTGTCAAAATGTGATTGAATTTTAATGTTTTAATGTGTTTCAAATATAAGTCATTAGTATTCAAAATGTACTTTGAATTACAACAGTTTATAAAAAATCAGAGATATCTACGCCTTTCTCTGTACAGAATATTATGTTTTTTATGAAAGAGCAGTCAAGAGTAGATTATTGCTTAACATTAAGTCAGAGAATTATAACTCATTTACTCAACTCATAACTTCTAACTTTTCGTATTTTTGTGAAATTATCTTTAATGATTATCACAACACAAGTCTCGTTAGATAACTTATACCCATAACACCCGTGACAACTGTAACTATTATGACAATTGTCTTTCTCGGCAATTAATTTTAAGAGCTTATTGGTTATGAGATTACTCTGAGTTAATGTCTAATCAATTAAATTCTATTGAATTATTTGTGTCCATTCTATTCATTTAATGAAATTACAATTAGCTCTTATTTGTGGCTAAGTTTGACGAATATTTTGTAATTATTCCTAATCTTATAGAAAAAATTTTAAATGGTGAATTATGCCAAAATGATTTTTTGCTACAATTATCTCATTATTTATAAATTATAATATTTTGCTATTTTCTTCTAAACTTTTGCTTAAATTATTATATTTTTAATTGTGTTATAAAAATTTTCAAAAGAAAACTCATTTAAGGAAAAGAAGATCGAATCTAAAAATATAATTTGAGACAAAAAAATAAATAAATTTAAAGTCAATGCAAAGCATAAAATTTTACTACAATTTGTGATCACTAATCATAGACCACATTATATAATAGTATTGTATGAGCCTATGATCAAAGTAACCGGTTTTGTCCTTACGAGGAAAAGTCGATTTAAATTTAATTATAAACTCAAAGATTTCATAAAAAACTAACTCAACTTAACTATTGTGACAAATCTATAATATATTATATAATAATCTAAAATCAAATTATAATATCTCTCAAACTTTAATATCTATGAAAACTATTTCTTTAGTTTTTATTGGAGTCAATGACTCGAAAAGTTTTTCAATCGTTATTTTATTTTATTTTTTGTTTAATTTT
>JAQFXN010000403.1:0-22840 GCA_034693365.1 Liacarus xylariae | reverse complement strand
TCGCTCATTATTTCATTCTTGGTAACTATTCCGCGTAATAATGCATAAAAATAAAGCCGCTTTTCTACCAACATTAGAGATAAATAACCCTCTTTGCTAATGCGCCTTTATTCAACAGGACATATACTTAAATTATATTATATTTTCATCCTCGTCATTAAATTAATTTTTTTATTCTAATATAATATTTCATTATAATATTTGTCTAGTTTCATTATTATTAGCTATGAAAACAATATATTATTAAGATATGTTCTGAATTTATATTATAATAAGGGTTAGGCAGAGAGGATATAACTAGCATATTCCCTGAATCGATCGATTTGTCTGATACCCTCTTACATTTTGGCCCGAACACAAATCCTCACCTTGATTATTTTCGTAATTTGATCATGCAAAGTGCAAAATGCCAAGACTTTCTAAAATACCCCTTCTCTATACATCTCATAACTCGGGAATAGCAAAAGAAAATTCAAACAATTTCTGCAATTTTTCTTCAGTTCTTCTGTCTTTCATTTATTCATTGACCAAAATGTGTAATTCTGGGCAATTTATGATATTCTATCAACTCTTTCACCGCATTTCACTCATTTTGACAAATTTGCCCTGTTTGAATTTTGGTTATTCTCCTACACATTTATAAATACAGTATTAAAATGAGACATTACTTAATTCAATGTTCACGAAAAAATTTTATTGTATAACTGTTGAAAATTTCAGTTCTCCCATCATATTTTGACAGGTGCTTTTCTCCTGTTCTATACAAAATGAGATTTCTATTAAACATTTTTACATTAAATGAATTTTTTAGTCCTGATTCAATATTTTATAACCAACAGACGAAAAGTGCATATTTTTTAAATATCGCGGAATAATGTTCTGAACCACCAGTGGATAGCCTTCGCGTAAGCTATCTTAGCTGCCGCCATATCCCTGATCTCATTCGATATGTCTTCGTTCCTCGCCTTGCGTTGGCCGAGGCGGTGATGAATTTTGATGCAATTTCGAGCGCATCGCTCCACCACGGGTTATACCGTTGGGCGAAGCCTCAGCCTCATCGACGCGAAGCACGCGTCGCATATGATTTCTGTTAGCGCCGTCGTGTGCGCTGGTTTTTGGTTAGTTATTGATAAAAATTTTGAAGGACTTGGATTTGGGGCAATGGGTTTGGGGCATATGGTGTCTCCCAATTATAACTCATCAGAGATTGAGTTTATTTGATGATCGAAAACAATTTATTGAACTTAATTACATTGAATTGCAGGCTATGAACAAGTTAAATAACTTGTTTGGTTTAAAACTGATTAGGCTCTTTTAAAAACAAATACAATAATATTGCCGATTGTAAGAATAATGTGATCATGGCCACCCATCATGGCAAAAACACATGGTTTCACACCAATGCAGCATCCCCATACGCGTCCATATTCCTTCTCGGTCATATTTGTAATAGCTTTGGCTGCTTTCCAGAAACCATCGCTACTTCGTAAGCCTTTTATAACAATGTCAATCATTTTCTGGTTATCTGAGCTTGATCGCATATAGGTCTCAGAAATTTCTGGTTTATTACCATGATCAGCCAGATATGTCAGCGCATTTCTAATAATGTGCTCTTCAGTTAGCTATAGTTTTAGCGAAACAAGTTAGACGAAAAAGATTTATAAACTTTGTACTGGATATTATTGCTGGTGCTTTTTAAATACCACACTTTCTGGTTCTGAATCAGAATCAGATGCTGATAACTGTTCCTCATCATTCGAATTATCTTCAGAATGTTGCTCATTATTAATTGGATCCGAATAATGATATATTTTATCAAATAAATCGACCAGGATATTTGATAAATATTCACTAATAAAAAGAAGAGATGTTATAACTTCTCCGAACATTATTTCACAGTTAGATAAAAGCAATGAATCTGCAGCAGATCTAAATTTGAGCAGGTTTAATTGCAAAAAAAGTAAATAAGATCAATTTATTTCTAAAAAAATATAAACTGATTTTCAGTGATTGCAGTTTTGAATACGTGAAGTGACTGACGATTGAATAATTTCACGCAAAACATGTTTGATAAGAGATATCAGGAGCAATTAATTTCTGGATTAAATAAAGTGCTCGACATTTAAATTGATAACCTTTTGATTGTTATAACAAATTAACGAGAAATCTATAAATAATTTATATGAACAAAATCAACTATATTACTAATTTAATAAAGAATTTAACCATGCTATAATTATTTGATTTTATGCGAATTAAAGAATAACAACATTAGCAATATTACAATTATAAACACTAAGAGCCAGACCAGGAATATTAATATCGTGATTGAACGACCCTGGTGCCACCGGTAGCCGTGTCTATGACTGTCCTTTCGGTGATGTCTTCCCTTAGAGTTTAAATGATGTCCTCTTCTATGTTCTCTTTGAAACATTCTTTGTTTGATTTTCTACTGATAATTAGTAATCAAAGTTCAATTATAATTCGACAGCAATTAGTTTCCACATAAGAATATTCAACATGTCGTTTCCCAACTAGAAGTCCATTTGTCACCTACAATGAACTATTTAAATAACACTCAAGGATGCACACCCTCGGCCGAACCTGGCAAATTATCATGAGATGACGATGGTATTTGGTTTTTAAGTAACTTTGAGCATCACTTCAAATCCATTTTTGTTGATTGCTATTCACAACTTTGATAATATGTGGGATACGTTTGGTGTTAACAAGATTTGCAGTACTGCTGAGAGGGGGAAATGTTTGCTTTAATTAATAGGATTCAACCAATCGTTCAATTTACAGCCACTCCCATCATTTCTACCTCCTCTATAAAACTATATATCTTTAATTTAACTAGCGAATATATTTATATAAATATTTAAAAATAATCCAAAAGACAATATTTACAATTTATCTGTCTTGATGATATTGTCAGTTTTTACTTTGTTAGTCCATATATTAAGCCAGCAAAGCAAACATATAGAATAAACGCGAATGTCATCTATATAAATTCACAAGTTTTTTGGTTATATATACTAACTTATAACAACAAATTTAGTTCTTATTTCCCTGACCTTCAAATAGAGAAGACATTAATTTATAGAATTAGTTAGACATAGATTACATGGATTAGATAACTATTTATTTCATTCTCTATCAGTAATGTATTCCTATTTAATAAAATTTTATTATATATTCCTAAAGTATTAAACTTTATTTTGAATGAAAAATTTTTCAAATTATGCTTGATGTAGTTTTAAAATTTACCAAGATATTTTTATTAAGTAATTTTATATATTATGAAATTCTGAAATTATTCTATGGCCCAGAAATGATTGCGAATATTTATAAAAATAATATTGTTGAATTCAATGATTTATTTTTGCTTAATAGCAATCTGTCTTTTATATTAATAATTCACAAATTTTTCATTACTCTATTCTACTATTTATCAAGATACATTTTTGTTTTTATATTCACAATAAAAGATTATAATAAAAATGAGAAAGGTGTACTACGAAAATTTTTGCTTATGTTTATATTCAGTCATCTCATCGAGGTCATATTGGATTTGATATTGTTTTGGCTGCCACTCTATAAGTTCCTAAAATTAATAATTATTAACCTGGCAATTATCTCAATTGAATGGAACCAAGTCAAATTATCAAAGCTACACAAGATTGGAAATATAACAGGTAAAAATATGTCATGGTGATTTCAATAAATTGTATGATTTTAAAATATAAATTTTATTTTAGATTATAGACATGTAAATTCGTGCAATTATATGTACAAGGCAAACAGAATATTTTACCAATGTAAAACATGCGACAGAAGAAGGCAACTTTATCTATGTGAATTATGTTTTCGAAATGGAAGCCATAGAGAGCATCATTATAAGATCAACAAGCTAGCTTCTGAACAAGCTAATATTTATTTTTGCAATTGCGGTGATTTATCAGGTGTATTTGGTTGTAAATATCATAAAAAAGTTTCGATTAGCAATTACCATAAACCTATTTATTTTAACCCGGAACATTTACAAGTATTTGTAGACAAATTCCCAATTCAAGTGGAATTATGTAAACGATTAGCAAGGTTAAACCAAATTCAAAAAGTGTATTACAAGTCTGATGATGGGAAAATGATCAAGAAATATTTTGATCGGAGCAAAGCTCAGCACTCCTTTAACCTGTCAATACGAAGATCTTGGAGAATTTATAGAAAGGATCATGAGCTTTTATTTAAAAGAAAGTCATATAATAAGCTAGAAAGATATCTACTGTGGCATGGTACACCTCCTAATAATATAGCTAGCATATTGGAAAATGGACTTAAAATACCTGCTCGAGGAACCATGTTTGGGAAAGGGGTATATTTTGCAGATAGAGTGACAAAGAGTGCACAATATACTGAGAACCTTCCAGGCCTTCTATTCCTATGCGAAGTAGCTGTTGGAAAGAGGTAATTTTATATATTTATAAGTTTGTAACTTTATTTAATAATGTTTAACATGAAAATGATATTAGATATGAGGTGGGTGCTGCTCAAGATTTTTCAACTCCCCCAACTGGTTATGACAGCGTAATGGCTGTTGGCAAAACTATCCCTGATCCTAAAGGTGGCATCAAATATGGCAGAAATATAATTGTTCCATCCGGCAAAACTATTGACAATCCCAGCCAATTCAAAACAACCCTGCACAACAACGAATATATTGTTTACGATACAACAAGGATATTGATTAGATTTATTGTTCAAGTTGTAAAAAGTTAATTAATAAATGTTTGTTTTATACATTAAAATCTCATATAAACATCAAAGGAATTAATAAAACAATTAAACCAAACAAAGAGAACATGATTGTTTGCATCATGAACGTTTGTTTGGAGTAAAAAATTTCATTTCCTCCAACTTTTTTTCGCTCCCTTTCATTGCAACGAATTGTTCTTTGTTGATTCTTCTTTTATGAATATTCTTCTTCACTAATACTTTCCACAACCTTCGGTATCACAGTTCAAGCAGACCTTCTAATGCCGGGGCTTTCTTAATCATTTCAGACTACACGATTATTTCTTAATCAGATGAAACATGGTGCAATTTGTTAAGATAAAGAGCGTTCAAAAACTATTGAATAAAATTTTTTTAGGGTAGTTGTAATGTAATAATGTTCAGTTCATAACATTACATATGACCTGTTGGCCCTGATAGAAATACTTATACAATTGGACAAACGGTAATAGACTAAAATTTTAGAAATTAAAATTAATGCCAAAATATTCTTCTCATTTAATTAAGTCAACCCATATTTTAAAATGCAACCTAAAACTTTATTATCAGAGTCTAATTCAAATAAAACTAAAATAGTCATTTCGCATAAACCCCTGCCAAACCCTGAGAACGCACCACTAGCAGCTAGAGAATCTAACATATTCTACACATGATGTAATGAATATAATACCGTAATTTCGATATCGTGTTGGCAGATTATCCACTCATCCTTGTAAATATCAACGCGCACTTCAAACGTTTAATTTACTTTTGATTTATATGTTTTCTTATTGCAATGGAATATTTTCACATAAGAAAATAATCTGCTTGATAATAAGTTGAAATGCAACATCATAATGCTGTATTGTTTACGGAAGATAATTATTATCTTCGAAGCATATATGATAGAACAGTTGCAATAATATTTATTCTCCTGAATTATAAGTGTTGAATAAAGCACATTTCATAAGAATTATCTATTACTGTAGAACAGAAACCCATTAAAAACACTCATTTAATATTTACTTATTGAGTAAATGTTTATAAGGGTATGAAATTGATCCTGCAAGTACAATAAAATTCATTGTTCATATACTTTGTAATCGATTTATTCAACATGTGATAAGTCAATTCAGAATATTATACTCTAATAATTAGAGTCTTATTAACAAAATTTTTGTATTTCTAAGAAATGATTTTCTAAAATTATAACACTTGTACTTTAGTTTGTGACAGTTATAAATTATTGTAAACATTTATTTTTATCGCATGTTTCAAATCACACAGGCTGTTTTATTTATTCCAGTCATCAAATTATTGCATTGAAATCAATGACTAATAATATTATATATAGTATTATGTATTGAATAATATATACGAATAGATGAGTCGCAAAATATATTAAATTAATGATTAATCAATGGTCTTGTTATCACAACAAGCAATAATCATTAATTAGAAAGAACATTTTAACAATAGAACAAAACACAACAATGGAACAAAATCGAGAACATGGTGAGTTATTTTAGAATAAAATTAATAAAAATATCAGTAAATGGAAACTAAAAACTTTTACAGTGATTAAGAATCACTTGACTCGTCATCTTTTTGTCACTTAATTGTTGAATTCCCGAAAACTATTTCACATAACCAAGTTCTCCCAAACTATAACCAAAATTAGTATTAATATGCTTTATGGGGTGAAGAGAAATCTCTGTTTGAAATTTCACTATATCTCAACAGATAATTGTATTAAGTCTTTATAGAGAAAATTCTGAACTATAATGATTTGAAAAAATTATTCATAAATATAATTATTCAAGTTAGAGATAAAGAGAAACTAAAAAGTTTAATTTTTTAAATAAATCGATATAAATTCATACTAAGGGATTAAAATTAATAGCATATTAGTAACAATATATATACTTGATGAATATCTTACTGATATCAGAGAGATATCTGACTGAAGCGCGGGCAGTTCAACAAGGGCATATAAATAATAATTTTGATTATAACTCGTTGAAGCCGTGATTACATTTGCCATCAATACAAGCCATATTGTATTTATTAGATAAAGAGCGGCCACAATATAATTGTGTAGCCGTAGACTAAGTAAAATAAGTGTACCGATAAATGTGCTGGATACCGGTTTACGGGATTTTGAATTATTATTCGTGACCACAACAATCAAGTGAAAAATATAACGGGTAAAGTGATTCTTAATCGTTAAGCACTGTATTTAAAATGTGAATTTGTTAAAACGGTGCAGCTAGTAGTTATAATTTACAAAACTTTTAGTGTTTAACTTAATGTTATTAAAATTGACTGAACGACAGCTAAATATTAGTTTGAAATGAAAACTTAATCATTGATAGAAATTCTTTATAACAAATTTGTTCAACTTATTTGATAATGAAATTAAGCAAATAAGTCGCAAATTAATCAAATAACGCAAAAAATCGAATTAAACTTTAATCTCCAGCTGCATCATTTTTAAAAACCAGTAGTTTACCTATATTAGATATGATATTTTCGACCTAGGTTGAACTTTTGCTAAAATCTATTCTCTTTTCATGAACTTCTGTTTTTATATATTACCTGTGCTGACATTTTGTAATCATATTTGAAATGATGCTCAACTAATTTCAAACAACATAACTTGTAAATAATTCTTATAATATTTGTAAATATCTAAATTTACCCCAAAACTAGTTTCACAGCAACCTCGCTACAGGAATAGAACAAGCGCATTTAAAAAGATTTATGAAGTAGAGCCAAATAGTCCAATTGAAAATTTAATTAGACAGATTAATCAAGATTATGTTAAAATGCCAAATGACCCAGCAGACATTCTGACTAATGACTGGAAGCACATTATTCGAAAAGTCTTATTCTGGATTAAACCGACACAAAAATGGTCAATAATTACAAGACAATTATCAAGACCAATTCGTTCGTTCAAACAGCTTGATGCAATTATTAAAAGTTATAATAACCCAGAATATAATAAATACAAGTTTGATGTCTTAAAAGCTTTTGTGGAGAAGTTCGATGTGTTTAAAGTTTTAAATTTTATATCTAAATTAGCTTTACAGTTAGGATTCTATATAAAAGAACCAGTGCCAATTTTAAAGCGTAAGACCAATATGAAAATTACATTCAGCCAGATGCAAATTGCATGCTTACTTGCAAATGCTGTTTTCTGCACCTATACAAGAAGAAGTGAAAAAAATGTTCTTCCCTCAATTTGCTTTTCAAGGTAATATTTAGATGTTTAAAAATGACCTACGTTTGCTAACTTTATATACTATCGATTATATTTAATATTAATTTTTTGACTAATAATTAAACCTAAATACTAATATTGAACCATTAAATAGTTTCTGAATCTTTACTCTTCATTTTGTAAATAATGGAAAGTTCAATAAATTTTTTAAGCTTGATCTTTAGCTTAAAAAAATTGAACATTAATATTGAACTATATATGGATAGTATAAACAAGCTTCAGACGTAGGTGACATTTAAATGTCTAAACTTTTATACAATATAGACTTATTTATTTAACGTATAATAATTTATTTATTAGATTATACTCAAGTAAAAGTAAAATTGACTTAACTGTGAAAATTGAGAAATTGAAATGCATTTTCAACTATTTTGAGCGAATTATGAAAGACAATCCCCAGGGAAACGTCACCTTCGAGAGAAGGTCACTCCTAAAATTACCTAGATGGAGCCAATCAGATAAGAAACTGACTGATTTAGTACTGGAGTACCATGGTACTATTGAAAGACACGGCAAAGAATATTGCGAAGTAGACTTCGCGAACAAGTACATTGGTGGTGGAGTAATTGGTACTGGATGTGTTCAGGAAGAAATCCGCTTTCTTCTTTCACCCGAATTAATTGTGTCAAGGTTGTTCTGTGAAGTCATGTCAGATGTGGAGGCAATAGTGATAACTGGTTGCGAACAATTCAATAAGTATTCCGGATATAGACACACATTTAAGTTTGCTGGTGATTATCAAGATGATAAATGGTGTGACATGTGGGACAGAAGATATACCCAGATTATTGCAATTGATGCTCTCAATTATAACAAGGCCAATGTGCTTGACCAATTTAAAAGGAAATTTGTAAATAGGGAATTGAAGAAAGCCTACTGTGGTTTTAATGATCCAAATCAATCTAACCAAGATAAACCTGCTATAGCAACTGGCAAATGGGGCTGTGGCGCATTTAAGGCAGATCCTTATTTAAAATGCTTAATTCAATGGATGGCGGCGTCGGAAGCGGGGAGGAGCATGGTGATTTACACGGACAAAGATAGAGATCTAAGAGATAAATTTATTTTATTTCGCGATTTTATCCAAATTAACGATATAGAAGTCAAATTAATTTATAATATACTAGTTAATTTTAACCCAAATTCGAGACATTTTAAAAATGGTAATATTTTAGACTATATTTATAAAAAGTGCAAGTATAACTCACATTGATCAAGATCAGCCAAATGTAAGTTGCACAAGCGAGTCACTAATGCTTCTTTAAAACCAATCAAGTGTTTAAAACAAGAGGAAACTCAAATCGTGCACTTCACTGATCAAGATAGAATAATAGTTGATCGGGAACAGTGGTATTTTCAAAATATGACACATGTGCATTATTAATTGTCAAAAAGACAAATCGATCAAATTCGCTGTCTCTCTCCAAATCCGCTCAATTGTTTTGGCCAATTATGTGTTTCACTTCAGTTTTGTTTAAGGATTGCATCTCAGACCACCCTGGATTCTCATCAAAAAGATTTTCTTAATACATTGTTGTTTAAATTTGTGACAATTAAAAATATTATTTTTTAAAAATTGTTTAGGGAAAAATTGGGCCCTATTATGACTATTTGTAAATCAGTGTAATTTCATACAGTTTTAGTATATGATTCTAATCTGTTTATCCATTTAGTTTGAAAAATGATTTTAAAAATTAGTTAATTTTCCAAATTGCATGATAAAATAGAATCACCTACTTAAAATAAATTTTGAATTCCCTTTATTCCTATAGTAGAAATTATTTCAATTATAATTTATTAATAATGATATTACCCTAATTTTGGTGGATTAACAGGACCGGCGTATAAGCCCAAGTATAGAAAAAGCATAAATTCCAAAAATAAAATATTACAACAGATAAGCTGAACATATTGTATAAGCCGTAGTTAGATTGATAAATAATTATATTCTAAATATACTACAATTGATTAACTCTTAATCCTTTTAAGCTCATTTTAATAGAATAGGAATTTTATCAGGCTCTTAACAATCCGTGAAAAGTGCACGAGAATAACACCTCCATAAGTGCCGAAACCGTGCAATTTGCACGACAATGACTTTCGACAATCCGCAAGATAATTTCAATTCAATTAGATTTTAATTAAAACTTATAAGTAAAACCTCAATATATGAACAAATATTAAGTAATTTGGTTTATAGAAAAATAATGATTAAACTATTAATACGAAAACAAATTAAATAGTTATACATATTTAGACAAATCATATTTTTCACTGTAAAGTTATGTTATTTTAAAAATTATATTAAAAAATACTCAAAAAATATTCAATGAAACAGAAAGGCGCACAGGGCAGGGAAACCTGTGTGATTTTGCCCGATACTCCTATTGGCTCGTTCTCGAGGTACCCTGTATAATGCAGATTTTTAAAAATTGAATATTCTGTCAAATTCTTATTAAATTCTGTAATTTTATAAATAAAACCTTGTATGAAATTTGCACAATCCACAATTCTACCTTTTCCTGTTCTCTTAGAAGTCTTAGAGTTAAATATGTGACTGCAGTTCTATCTCTGAGCTATAAAACTAGTTATGTTATGCTTCAGCAATAAACCCTCAGAATTTGTCACCCAGGTTTTCAAGTGCACCTAAACAGTCTGTCGTTTTACTTATTTTGGTACTATTTATGGGTTTAGATTGAAAAAACTGCATATTTTCATCAACACTTGAGCCCCTCAATAGTCAAAGACTGTGATGTGGAAGGTCCAAAACTATAGGTGAGAGAGGTATTCCGGGCTAGACCCCCCTTCCACATCCATGAGTCAAAGGTGAGTATTGGTTTGGGAAAAATGTCAAAGTGGGGTATACTGTATGGGTTATGATGTCAGAGATTTACTAAATTTTGGACAGGTGATCCAGGAAAGGGTTCGTCTAATTCTTGCAGAATTTAATTAAAAATGAAATTATTTAACAGAATTTGACAGAATTTCGTTATTTCTACAGAATTTCACTGAACATTTCTAAAATTCTGCATCGGGAGGACGTACCTCACGAATGACCCATAGGGGTACTGACCAACTGTGTTCCGAATCATTTCTAATCAAACTTTGGAACTTCAGCTGAGGGAGCATTGAGTGCACCGCCATCTAAGATAAAGTTAATTCCGGTGACAAACGATGATTCATCTGATGCTAAGAACAGAATTGCATTCGAGATATCTATTGGTTCTCCAGCTCTTCCCAAAGGATATGCCTTTCCATGCGTCTCCAGTAAAGTGTTCCAAGACTGGTCATCCAAACCCATTCCACTACCAAAACTTGTGCGAACACCTGCGGGACTGCATTCGGGAATTAAAATAAATTAAAAGTATTTACTCTTAAAATATATACTAAAGAAAATAAATGGAAATTATTGTATTTCATAGACAGATATCTAACCAGGAAATCACCCTGTTTAAAAATCACATATTTTAACAATGTTCATATTATTTTGTTCAGCACATCAAATTGATACGGGTAAAAATAACAATTAGACGAATTCGGGGTCAGGGTGATTCTTCAGGGGATCAAATCTTGAAAAATAAGATTTTTATCTGATTTTCTTGCGAAAGCATATAATCAATTGATACAATATATGAATTTGTCTTCCGTCAGACAAATCAGAATGAACCTGTACTATTAATAAGCATTAAGCCATGGCTTATTCATGAGATCAATTCTGATTTGATGGATGAAAGTTATATATATATTGTTGTAAATCTTACATAAAGCACAATTTAATACCTGATAACGTTTACACGAATTCCTTTTGGTCCCAATTCCAGGGCCAAACAGTTGGTGAACATGTTTAGAGCACATTTTGCCACACAGTAGACAGAACTCACCGGAAACTATTAAAACAATATAAATGTTAAATATTTTATGAATAATAAATTCTTATATTAACATATTTAGCCATTATTGCATTGGATAATGAAAATTAGTCTAAAGGTTTTACATTTACAATAAAAATTAGTAAGCTTAATTTTAAAAATAGGAAATACTCACGGGTTTAAGACCTCCAACACTAGAAATGTTAATAATATTTCCTTTGGTTTTCTCCAAATGTTCGACCGATAGATGAGTTAAATATATAACTGAACGCAGATTTACATTCAAAACACTGTCGTATTTCTCCATAAGCTGTGGATCTTTTATGGATGTCATCACACCATAGCCCGCATTATTCACCAGAATATCTAATTTACCGAACGCTTTGATCGTCGAATCAATCAGTCGTTTACATTCGGCTTCTTTGCCAATATCTGCCACCACTTCCAGTGGTTTCAGACCTTTTGGCGATAATTTCAAACATTGTTTTCCCACTTCTGTTAACTTTTGAACATTACGTCCAGTGATTACAACCTGTGCTCCGGATTTAGAGAATTCTACTGCAGTCACAGCTCCGATACCAGAGGAGGAGCCAGTGATGAGAACTACTTTTCCACTGAAATCTCTTACTTTAGTCATAATTAAATCAATTCTAATATTTAATAATAATTATTGAAAAACTTTGTAAAACTTTTTTTTTATAAATCAGTGCGAATGCAATCGTTTGCTCTTATATATTGAAAATATAGCACTAGTTCTGCACTGGAATTACACTCAATGTTTTAGTGCAAGTGCTTATACATTGTATTATACTACATATAAATACTATCCATTACATATCGTTCATTTATTATATGAGCTTAGGGAATGGCACTGATCAAGGTCAGATTATTGTTAATTCGCAAGTTGTCAGGTAAGGTCAAATTAAGTTTGCCTAAAATACCACATGGCATACTAGGAAAATAATAGGAGTGTTCCATATAATTTATTAACCCCTTTTCAAATTTGTAAAACATTTCCTCAAATTTACAGAATATTTTGCAAATCCAATGCAATATAAAGTACTTTGCATTCATTTCTGCCCTACTTCTGAAACCTTTTTGACAGTCCATATGTAGTCCAGTATTAATGTTCAATTTTTGAAGTCTCAAACTTATATAAAATTACTGAACTTTCTATTATGTAAAAAATGAAGATTAATGATTTGAAAACTATTAAAAAGTTCAATATTATTATTTAAGTTAAACCGAAAAATGTACATTAAAATACGACTACATATGGATAATATATAAAGGCTTAAGATGTAAGGCAGAAATGAATCTTAAGAATTTCAAATTATTTTATTATAAATCTATAATATGCAAAGACAGGGTTTAGGCAAAAAATATAACAAGTTCGTCAAAAGTATATTCCTGGGTCCAGCCTGGAATACCCACTGGGCTCTTTACGAGGTACCTCCCACCCTAGGCAAGATTTTAAAAAAATGCGCTATAGGCGCCGTTTTAAAAATACTTTAATGTCTTGCAGTGGAGTTGCATTAAAGACCACTAAATAAACTCGTTTTCTGTACTATTTCTATGACTTTATACTATGGTTTTATACTAACAAATACAGTAAATAAACCACTTTTTAGCAATATTTAGCTATTTTTAAGTGTTATAAACATGTTTATTACAGATAGTAATCAAAATATGATTTTTTGAACCCCCTGGACCCTCTTTAGCCAATAATTGGAAAAATCCGCCATTTTACCCTCTGCTAGACCCTTCTCCAAGCTCTTCAGGAAAAAATTCTCCCCCTGTCATTTTCAAATTTGCACATCACTGGTTTTATGGAGTTCCCCATAAGGAAGGAGGGAGTCCAAGGAAAGAACTCAAACGGAGCAAATATTTAGTTAGAGATACAGGGTAGATTCTGCAGAGGGCATTACATCATTGTTACATCTTATTAACTATGAAGTTAAGACAAATTTTATATTATAAAAACCACAAATAAACTAATGTTAAGCGTTAAAAAAATGTTTAATATGTATAATCAAAATAAGACTTTTTAACCACCCCCCCCCCCCCCTGGACCCCTTAGCCAAAAATTGGCAAAATCCGTCAGTTCACCCTCCCCTGGACCCTCCTCAAAGCTCGTCAGGAAAAAAAATACCCCCTGACATTTTCAAGTCTGCACATCCCTGATAAATAGTGTAAAGGCTATTCTAACTCACATTATAGAGCAGTATTTAATTGTCATACAAATGCAACTATTTATTGCAAATATTACACAACATTTTATTGTGTATTGTGTGAAAGTTTTTATACTTTAGTTCATTTGCACTGAAGTACAAACAAGATTGAAATGTTATCAGTGATATAACTTATCACCAGAGACAAAAAAAAGTTGCATTTCGAATCATGTGAGGAATCATTCATTTCATACATATAGAGCTTAAGTGGAAAATTACCAAAAATGCTTTCAATACATAAATGGTGTTAGGGATTAAAATAGTTCATAAAACAAGTTTTAAAACTTTTGTTTTGATTCAATCATTTGTTTGTGAATTGAATCAAACATTAGTTTTGTTTTAATTGAATAATAATTGAAATAATTGTGAAAATATTGCATAAAATCTATAGTTTTAAAAATTTTACTAATACTCTTGAGATAATTACAACTTATTATCCCCAACAAATTACAGTGGGTGTGGAAAGATCTCGCTTAAAATTAAATTCATTGTTTGATGAGAAACGAACTAATTTACCTGACACAAATCTTGAAAAATTATTATTTGTTTATTATAATAATAACACTTTATAATTAATTAATAAATATCTAACATTTTATTTGTACTAAATTTGTTCCTTTGAATCACATAAAATTAATTGAATAAAAATTTTTGATTTACTTAAAAAACACTTAAGTGGCTTATTGTTCCCGAACATGACTTGAAATGCAACTTTTATTGGTTTTTGCTTATATCAATCTTATATGTTGGTATTATGTGGAATATATCCGCAATTATTTTTACTATAGTTATTTTACCTCAGTATGATCATCTTTACTCGAATATGTGCGAATATGTTCTTTACTTATATTTTTCAATTTTATAATTTTTAGCAAGTAAAATTTTTAACAATTCTGTAAACATTTGGAATGAACTCATAATAATATTCAAATTACTTTAATATGATATTCATCCAAATATTAATGTTAAATTTATCTTCCATATCTACAATAAAGTTATTTTCAGTTAGACTAAACCTGTATCATTTTGAAAACTAATTCATCATACTGAATCATAATTGTAAGAGAGAGAGAGAGAGGGCTGAAATACCGTCGCTTTTACACTAATTCCTCATCAGATTTAAACTCTCCTCAATGTCCCAATGCGTTAAACTTAATATCGAGAACAGTAACGCACGATTGAAAAGTGAAGGCAAACGAAGTCATTTTAGAATTTTATTCAAAAAACAGATTACAGATTGTTTAAATGTATGAATAAGTTATCTTGTTTATTTTAAAAATTTATAATACAGAACAAATTTCCATTTCAAAAATAAACATTATATTATAATTTTGAGGGTTCTAGCAAAAAACATCTATTTCTATCCAAGACATGGCGATGTTGAGCCCGGACAATGAACACCTCTTCTGGCAAGACTACCATCTATTGAACGTTCAGAAATTTCAGGATTGGATTTAACATCTACTGCAAGACTACCAACTATTGAACGACCAGATACTGTAGGACTGGATTTACCATCAGCTGCATTACCCAATGGTAGAAATTTATTTAATATTATTTCTAAATATATGTGAATTTCATATTTACCTGATATGGACGCGGATAAGACCACAACTGCTGATATGAACAGTACCACTGCTTTGAACATTTCGGAAAATTTCGTAAATGAACTTAAAACTTGATCAAATGAATAGGAGAGAAAACAACTTCTGAATGATTTCCAAATGTTATTTGCTGTCTTTATATAAGAGAAAATGATTGGTATTTTATTTGACAATTGATTTATTAGTTTTATATATCTGTTAGAAACCAAAAGCTTCTACTGATAGAATCAATTAATATAATCATATGAAGAATGCATTCAACTATTACGATAGCACAACCTTAGCCTAATTCAAACCGGCAATAGGACATCTGGAGAAATTGTAGTATTTATTAGTTAAGTGCGACACTGGTTCTATCTAGATTGTTGTAACCATAATCTTGAAAGCATACAACTAATTAATTGACAAATTCTCTATTTAAAAGTTATGGAGAAACAAAACATTATTGATTATAAGTAGAATTATATGATCAATTGAGAAAAGGTTGTATATGATGTCCAATTTAAAATCTGGAACTGATATCCACTTTGTAAATTTTTGGGGACCCGTCCTGACCCGATCTGACAGTTTAGTTAGCAGACATGACACTTCTTGTGGTGCATACCTAGTAATACTAATAAGGCCTACGCTTAGATAGTCTTCTTATGGTGTATATATATTAGGCCTTTTAAGTGTACAGATGCCAGGACTAATCTAAGTGAACTCTTGTGGTGCATGCCTATTGAACTGAATATAAGACATATTAATTGTTATATTAAGTCTTTTTACAAGCACTATTATAATTTAAATTACTATTATAAACCTATATTACACTATTTATTGATATGAATGATTAAACCTATATTTTGAGTTACAATTCTCAATACATTAAATTATTCGTAAAACATTTAGGCTATCACTTAAACATATGTAATGGATATTTACAAAACAGAATTTAAAAGCATTTACGTCAATAGACGCAAAGCCAATGAATATCGAATATTATACGGGATGCCTATCGAACTCACGATCACACAGGTGATGGGTCCTTCTTAGATTTACTCGCAAATGCGCACTATTACTTTTATTTCTGAAACTCCATAGAGTATGTACTGGAGTAATGTCAGATTTTAGGGATTCTAGTTATAGTTTCTAAATGTTAAGCATATGAATGTGACTTTGTATTTGTTATTCTTTTTTCATTAAACAGTGAAAAAACTTTTTCAAGCAAGCCTTGGTTTATTTGTTTCTTTTAAGTTAACAAGCTTAACTTTAGTTTCGGCGCATGCGTTCTGTTCTGATGCCGAACCAGATGGCCTATCATACAGGTCTCACCCGAGAAATCCTTAAAGGTAAGTGAAGAGGCCGGAGTGTCATTGGCGTATCAATAGGTTAATAAATCACCAGATCTAAGAGATAGACTCGCAGCCCGTTAGTTCGATAGAGTGCCCCGGTGTCTGGTTCCGAGCAATTTTTCAGGACTTAACCGCTCGAGTCCGGTCAACCACGCAGGACCTTGCAACGACCCAGTAGTGGACGAGGCCCAATACCAGAACTACAGGGAACGGGATGATATACCTGAGGTAGGACGTCATGCCAGTTGGTGTTGGATTCGGGCCTTATAGTATAAGGCCACGTCAGACCAGGATTTGATCTGTCCACAGATGACTGTCCGCGAGAAACGGATGGACGAACACGAAAACGTCGCAATATATATAATTCCGTTTTCCGTTATAAAATATTAGGTTGAAATCTTATGCCATAGCATAAGCATAAGTTCCCATCCCATAAAATTTTCATGATTCCCATCTGAGAATATTAATACAGCGTGAAAAGTAATAAAGATGTGGACGGGCGGGTGGATGGCGGCGGAGGCACTGTTAAGAAGTTGTGCAATAAATATATACAAACTTTATTAATAATCAATTGCAAAACTTTTTATCTATTCTTTAAAAACATCTGTGGTGGTTGGAAATTATATTTGGGTTGGGTAATCACTGCGAGGGAGGTGTGGGCGGCAGGCAATGGCTATAATCATGTGATTGATAAACGAATGGGGATGGGGCGGGTGGATGGTAATTGTGATAATCAACCCATAGCTAAACACATTGGAGAGGTGGGCATAAGGTGACCAGTTAATTTTTACAATGACCTGGACAATATAATATATTATATAGAATTTGATCCTGATATGTTATTGAATGAGAATATTGTTATAGAAAGTGTGGATAATATTCTCTATAGAATTGGTTTGTGTTTTACAGCCAATACTGAATCCAATTATAAGAAAAAATGGTTTAATAAAATTTTCGAAATGTTTTATTATTCAATCCACATGAATGTCAGATAATTTCGTGAGAAAATTATAATATACACCCCTGGACAATTCAGTCTATAATTTGGTCTTCAAATTGGTTTATTTTATTTTGTCGAAATTTCATATGAGAGCATTTAAGGTAGCAGAATAGGGTTGTAATAGAGCATAATATAGAGGTCAGGGTATAACATTTATTAATTTCTTTTAATATAATTAAATTTAACCTAATTAAACATCCTCGATTTGTTTTTGGGGATTAATAGTCTATTCCTTATAAAAAATATACTGAAATACTTGGGTTAATTAAAATCCGAATTATCGTTTTGGTGATGGAAATTCTGTTTTACCAAACGAGAGACCCCGTCATTATGCGTTTAACTGTAGGCTTGGGGATTTTTCAGAACAAGTTTTTATTTTTTATTCATCACTAATTTTGTTTGAGTCAATGCGGAGATCAAGTTAAAGAGGATGCAAACAATTCAATTTAAAATCCTAGAGCGAAATGTTCAATGAGAAAAATATTTATATCTTTTGAACCTGATTCAAATTGTATGGAAATATTTCAATTATACTGAATGAGTATTTTTATGGGGTTTAAAGAGGGCTTATATTTTCCGCTTTGGAAATAAACTTGCATACCTCAATACATTTTAACCCCAGCATTCGTCCAAACTCAAGCATTCATCAAACAAACTCTCGTAAAATATTCCTGGTATATAATTAGTGGTATGAATACTTTTTATTCCTAGACAATTTTGCATTGTGTGTTAGTATATCTACAATTAAAATCAGGGTTGGACAACAAGGTATAGCTTAAATATAGCTTCCCTGAATTTGATCATTTTCAAAACATCCTTTACTGACTATTTTGCGCAGCAGGATAAAAATAAGTCCAATTTTTACTCACCTGGTGAATTTTACATATTTTGTGATTTTGCATACCACTCAAAATTTTCTCAAAATACCATTTATATAGCACCCAATAATCGGCCGACCAAGACGACCCCTGGATAAAATGATAATTTTATTGTAATCCATACATTAAAGTGCTTTACAGTTATTTTTATTAAATATTTTAATATTAGAAATAAGTTTTTCTATTTGACTATATCTTTATTATCAATAGGAACAGACATTCGGCTGCTGACGCATATGTTTAAGTTGGGCTAGATGTACAAAATTTCTAGTACAGTATAGTAGTGTTTTTGAATACTTGATTTAAATTAAGCAAGGTATATGGATGAACCTAGTTTCAAAGAGCTAATTTCAAAATGTTTCACTTTAATATTGAAATATTTCAAATATCCTAAATTTATACAATAAAATATAGAATTTGCATATTTGAAAAATTTCGATTTTGATATCGAAAATTTCGAAATCATCTCATCTAGATTCTGTTATAATTTTTATTTTTTCATTATTCAATTATAACTCAACAGAAATTTAGAAATTCGACAAATTTTGATTAATAGAAATTTTGTGAATTTAGCACAACTTCAACCAATAAGCCAGCAGATGAATGTCCGTATCCGAATTATTATATATAATATAATTCTGTTAAGATAATACAAATTAAAATTGAAAAATTACAATTATATTAGAAATGTTGAAATAAATTTAAATCCTAAACAAGTCGATATATAAAACGAGACCTAGTTAATTTCAATCCTAGTATTGTGTTCTGCAACCTTATATATACGATATTTGGCGGATAGCATGACTGTAGCCCTAATTAATTTCTATATTTACAAATTATCTTTTGCAACAATTTCGAAACTTTTTTGATATATTATCTTCAATTACACGTGAAATGTATGTTCTTTATAAGCGGTGTACTTAAAGTTCTATTTTGTTATTCAAGGCGATGGAGTACTGTTTAATTGAGTATTGTGTGGACTCTCGTTAATCGGTTAAGAGTCGAGAACTCCATTCATAATAGTTTTGTAATTTTTAAAATATCCAAATCTAATGCATTCATTCAGAAGTATAAGATCAACAGTTCTATTCAATAAAGTCAATTTCGGATAGAGTAAACTTATTAAATAGTACGGAGCTATAAAGTAGATTCAATAAAAATGGATAAAACAATCCAAAAGTTAATTATTACGATATAATACAAAATGCTGCACTAGCTTATGTTAATAAATGATCAATTTCAGAGTTAGACTATTAGTTGCATAAGTATTACTATAATAAACAAAAATATTAATAATTTAAAATCAGCTTTTTGTAGAAGAAAACTGTAAATTCGTGGAAATATTACTGTATACAGAGCTCAGCAAGATTCAATTTTCGCGCTCATTCTTGATACTTTATTAATCCACATCCTTTATTGCCATAAAAGTAATGGAGTTAATGATTTGAGATATTCATATAAAAAGTTACTTAAAATCCTAATATTTGTCTATAATTACAATACATTTAATATACATTAAAATAATATTTCGTTTGCTTTGAAATCAAATACATTAAAATTTCATTAATATTTCGATTGTTTTGCCATTAATTAGACATTAAATCAATTCATATATTATTTGGTTTGGAATTAAATAAACTATAATTAGAGTAATATTTCGATTGTTTTGCTATTAATTAGACATTAAATCAACTCATAATAGGCTTAGTTTTGAATAAAATAAACTATAATTTCATTAGTATTTCTATTGTTGTGCTATTAATTATGTTTTTTAGTGGATATGTTCACAAACGAAAACAATCATTTTGTAATGCATTCCCTACACTAGCCTTATAAGTACTGTAGTTGTGTATGGGATATGTCGTCATAAGGAAATCAATCGAAACACACAAATGAATTCATATAACACAAAATACTTTACATAATGGGTAAGTCGAGCGATGCTCTGATTACGAGTATTATATGTTCCTAATCATGGCTAAAGACCGATTAAATTAATTGACACTAATCTTTTGATAAATTACATATAAAATAGTTTAATTGAATAACAAATTAGATAACAGATAGTAATAAATGAAATAATTATTTAAATTTTTTCATTTCAATTATCTTCAGAAATAATAATGACAACAATGAGATGATCTGAATATAAATGAATATAATTTCATAAATTATTAAATATATAGATCAACACATTTTTCACTACTTGCCTCATAACAGCGGAAATAATTGATTGTGAATAACTTCCAACACGAAAATCCAACTATTCTATCACTAATTCGTTCAGTTGTTGACAATAACTAAAATAATTAACATAAGAATATATCATATTAATATTTCTATTATTCAATTCTAATATGATAACTATCAATTCACAATGTTGAATTAATCCCAATTGTATTAGTCCAAGTTCAATATCAAACTAATGCTATTAATGTGATGAGAATTCTTGTTAATTGATGTTTAAATATTGAAACAAGTTTAAAATTAATTTGAAAAAAATAATTTATATATTGATATATTTAGCTTTAATTTATTAAAAATTATTGAGTATAGATTAGAGATGTCCATTTATGTACGTGTACAATACTCCCATTTTTAATACCTTGAAATATGATATTATGAAATCTTTATATTTTAGAAGAAATTCTATCATAGTGCAAAAAATGTTTCTTCGAAATTATAGATGTACAGTAGAGGATCATTTTAAAGAAAGAGTATAATATCACTCATTAGCTTTGAGTTTTTTTGTTTGCCTAAGCTGTGATCGATAGCCAAAATATCAATTTGAATGAACTTGAATTTCAATATAGTCATTCACAGAAAGACATTTTATCAAATTTTTATTTTCAACTATTTTATTTATTCATTCATTCATTTTCATGAACGCCTTTTTTAATTTTCGGTGTAGGCGTAGTTCTCGAATTCTATGCATCATAGTGTTTAATGCAATTTGTCTCACTCCTTCTAGAACAAGTGACGAGCTCATGGCTAGCAGTGAAGTGAGAACAACTGATTGCGATATTAGTTGAGAAAAGTCTAAATAAATAGACATCACTAGCTGGGTTCGAACCAGCGACCTTTCGCAACAATAATGCAAGAACCATACCTATTGAGCTACCTCCGCTCTCCGAACTCTCTCCCCCAACTATTTTATATTAATGTTAATCTTTCGGTTAAAGAATAATCTAATGTAAAAACTCAATGCTAATGAGTAAAAATAAACTTTTGCTTTGTCCAATTTAAAATGATAATGCATTGTATATAATTTTATAATTTATTATAAATTATCTTAGTATTATAATATTCCATTTTATAATAGCATTCAAATTTGTACTATTAATAAAATTTGAAATAAGACAATGAATGAAAAATATTTTTAAAGTAATAATTTTTTAAACAAATTATTTTCTATATATTTTTATAGAAATATAGCTTTTAAATTAAAAAATGGGGTATAGCCACACTTATTAGAAAGATGAGTTTTTTGAGAAAATCAGGGTCTAAAAATTTTTCAAATTGGAACATTGCAGAATATCAATTGTTAAAATTGTAGTAGTATATTTAGATTGTAGTTATTTATAAATCTAACTTCGTCTCATACGACCGGATAGTCCGGTCCGTCTGTTTTAATAATTTTCTTTGAAAATAATTCTATTTTCTAGACTTCGGCTGATACACCGGTCCGGCTTATCTACCCGTATTTAGGGTAATAATAAAATTTTGTGTTATGAAATAAAAAGTTATAAGTAAATTTAATATTTCAAAAAATACCTTAAGCTTGGTCGATATTCTAATATAATATAAATACTTATTGTGTTTAATAAATGATTTCATAAGACTTAGCATTAGTTTATGTGATTTA
>JAQFXN010000402.1:0-22863 GCA_034693365.1 Liacarus xylariae | reverse complement strand
GACCCTTAAGGGAAGGGTTCAAAACTTAGATTTCTACTTTGGAGTAATTATTATACATATGTATAATTCTATCACCAAATCAGAATCAAACTCATTACTAAGCTATAGCCTAATGCTTATGAATAGAAATGTGCATGCAAAAATCTTGCGTCACTTGTAAAATACAAGTAAGGCGGACAACAGTGGTTATAAGTATAGTTTTGATTAAACATAACTCATAATTAAAACAAATGAATTAATCTGAGATACAGTTAATGTTTGTTAAGAATACTAAAAAATATTTAAAATATTTAATGTCAATGTTTAGAAAGATTGGATAAATTTTCTCCACATTTACTTCAATTACATTAAATTGCTTTCGAATGTCTACTTATGTATAGTTTTGTGTAAAATAAATGCCAACAATTTGTGAGTCGATTGGTTTGCAAATTGGATGACATTAGCAAAATGAGATGGAGTAAAGTGATGGTTGAAATGCCCACAACATTGCAATTCTGATGCCGTCTCACAACTAAACATGTATTAGACTATTGTTTAATATTCAAAAAAGCGAACGTAAATATTAAGGTATAGTTTAACCATTAATTTATGTCTTTAAGGGAAGAAAAGCGCTTTTAATGAATAGAAAGCAATAGAATCACGAGTTGAAAGACTTGTATTATGTTTTGGATCCGAATAAATGGTGCAGAAAAGACAGAAAGTCTAGCATATAATTACATAGGGGCTAATGTAACTATCAATGCGACTATCGGAGGGTCAGTTATGTTTTGGTGAAACCGCAAACGGACATCGATGACCATGAAATACATACTTGTCTTATATTATTATTACTTTCGAGACTATCGCATGAAACTGTGAGAAAAGTTTTTTTTCCAGCGCTTTATCGCAAATAATAACAATTGTCTTACAGTATGTCTGTTAATGATTATGGTTTAAGCCGTACTAATAGTAATGATCGTTAGGTTTATATTATAGCATACAATGAAATGTTTTCCATTTTGTTTTATTCTTCGACTATAATTAAATGAAAATTAAGTAAACATAACAGTCATGAGAGTCTGAGTTAACAGAATTGTTCAAAAGAGAAAAATATCAGTTAATAATAATGAACGCAATACAGCAATACTGTGACAGCCATTGCTTGAGCTTTCGTGAAATTCACTTCAAATCACAGAGGATTTGGGAAATGTAATCAACTCTACAGTAGAGCACAAGTACTATACTATACGGCATATCTTGTTTGGTGGTGTTGTTGGACGAAAAGAGCCATTAATTCAGGTCTAAATATTTAATGCCAAATCGTTTCTCTTATAACTTTCACTCAGAGATGCAGTTCTTGTTAATTGGGTTTTCTATCGCTTTACGAGTTTTATTCAGTTAATACTTGCAGTCAATTCTCGCTAATAAACAATTACATATTCCTCTTGAAAAACAATGAATTACACACTTAAACAAATCAAAACATGTTTTTTGAAATTTATTTTATTGATTTGACTTTGTTTTTGTAATAAATAATATTTTTAATACAACTCAAAAAAAGCTACTAATAATATTAAAATGCTTTAATTAAATTTTATTTTATTTATGTTATAGACTATTCGAGTGAGATCTAGCTTGATCATACTTTTAAGTTAAGGCTTGCAACCACAAAATGCGGCATCATGTTCTATTGCTTAATTCAATGTTCATATAATGTCTAACAATTGATCTGGTACCTGTGCCTCTACTTTATACCTGGTACCACACAATAATCTCTTTTAAAATTTCCATTTAATTAATTTTGGAAAACTTTTAAATTAATTGGAAAAGTAAAACATATTAAATAATAATTATTATAAACTAATTCTTGGATTTTTTCAATGATTTAGTCTTTAATAATTTAATGTCTAATTGTAATGTAAGTATAAAAACAAAGATACCATTGATATATTGTGTAGAGTAGTGGTAATGCAAGCCATCATCATATCATATGCAGAATTGACTTAACGTTTAGTTCATATACTGTAAAACATTTCTTCTTTATTCGATTATTTAATTCAAATATTATAAGTTAAGAGTAGAGAGCAATGCATAAAAAGGGCATTTTTGCCGAATATCTCCACTAAACCTGATATGGAATTACTTTCCGCTTTTGGTATAATTCGATTCCCTTTTATTATAAATTTTATATAATGTACGGTTCAGGGAATTACTGGTGATGTGATGGTTAGGTTGGCTCACATTCACAACACAACTCTGTTATAAATACAAGTATTAGAATAAGATTTAAACAACAAGTATTGCGCTATAATTTGTCATTTGTTATGTTGAATGCAAACAAATGAAGAATTATGTGTTTTGTTGAACACTTCAAGATATGAATTCTTTAAAATAATAATAAAATATGAAAAACTATAATAAATGATAAAAGAATTATAGCTTAAAGTTATGTTTTGTTGGAATAATAGAAAACAATAATACTCTAAACTATTTTGAAAATAAGTATAGACTGGGGAATAGGAATTGAAAATGGACCGGTACTATTATAGAAGATGTAGTGAAGCTTTTTCGGAGTGGATTAGAAATGAATATTTGAATTATTCTGAAAATAATACATAAATTCAACCGGAATTAAAACAGAAATTTGGCTTTAATTTAATCACTGAATTAATAACACTTTTTAGAATAAAACACTCCAACAGAAAGATCTCTAATTTGAAAGTTTTTTATGTTTAATGTATTATTTGATTATGAAATACTATCGTATTTCATAAGATTTAAATTGTTTTTGAATAAGTATTAGTCAATAATAAAACTAGATGAACAAGCTCTATTGAAAGAAAATAAAAATCCAATTGAAGAGATTATAAAGATTTTTGGAAATCAGTAATATTTGAAAATTTTGTTACGACTAGTAATGAAAAGAAAATGTTTTACATCAGAATATGTTTAGTTGAGTGCAGAACCAAAATAAAAGATTAATAGTTGTGTTATTGTTTTGGTTGTTCAACGAAAATATGCAACTTTTTAGAGTCAATTTCTCTATTATTGTAATCCAGTGTTCACTTCACTCTCAAATTGACTCCAAATTGAAGTAGAGTTGAAGTTTTGCTCAAAAGTGGCAATAAATCAAGTCATGAAATATTCAGTGCAGACCTTATATAAATTTGTTGGAATAATGTTAGAGAGAATGTGCGCGAATATAAAACTGTATTGTGTTGTGAATAGAGTGAGCAATGAATGTGTATTATGAGTGCAATACGTATTTTCTCTTAGGAGTTGTAAAGCACATCACAAACGAAGAGAAGGCATATAACAGCACAGTATCTATAGAGCGCTTGGCTTCGATCAAACTCTAAAATAGCATAATATATCTCATACTGAAGAGCGGTTTGAGAGCACAGTTTAGGCGAACATAAGCTACAGTAATATTGCTCAGTGGCTAATATTCATACATCTTGATCAATGTCACATAATGGGAACCAACCATTAGTCATAGCATGAATGCAGTCAAATGTAAGGCCAAAGTTAATTGGCATCGATTAGTGTTCTATCAATTTGTTGTAATGCACTCCTCTTATCGAACATAACATTGTATTACTGTCTATACCACCACTGGTAGTGAAGAGTACAGTCGGAGCATATCATAGCAGTGGTAACTGTGCCTAACTGTGGCCCACTTTAACTCAATTGGCATAAAAGCGTTTTTGTTAAATACTCAAAACAGAAAGTATTACCAGTTTTTCAATATTGAATTGAATTAAGTTGAGTGCAGAGGCAGGAGAGGCAGGAGAGGCAGGAGAGGCAGGTGCGACCGTTCTGGCTCTGCTAATCCTCATCAAAAGTCATTCCTGTGCTTAACACACCGAACTTCCTCTGATTCAATCAGACCTTTCCATAGCTGTTCTCTATTCTATTTTCTCTTTGATTACAGTCTATGTCTCTCTCTGTCTATCCATTTCTACACTATTGGTTGTCTGACTTTTGCTTTCTTTTATTCTGTTTTCACAATTGAAAACCAAAATATCAATTAAATTATAGTTCATTGATATTGTAAAAGCTTAAAAAACAGGAACTTATGCTATTATATTAGATTTACATCGTTTTAACTATAATTAAGTTAAAAATAGTGAAAATATTGTGAGCGTTGAGTATATTTGGGCAAAACTGTTTACAAACCGATCTGAATATCATATAATAGAATGGATAAACTGTTATTACAGGCATTGTTTGCCTTTCTTTTTTGGACTTTCATAGCATTCAATTTCACAAAACGCATCGTTAGTTTTCAATGTCTATATTCACTTCGAAAATCTATTTTTTATTTCTTCAGTCAAATTGTTTTTCGTCTAAAAATTTATACTTTAAAGTCTTTTCTATCAAAAAATTTATTGCAGTTTTTTAGTAATCATTTTATATATGAAGTGAATGTTCTCAAGTGAAAGAAAGAATGATTTAAAAGTTAAACCATCAAGCTGAAAATCCATTGGAGAACCCATTGGAACGAATCCATGAGGCCGTGACTAACGATTTTTTCACTCTAAAACCAAAAATTGACTTTTTCTTAATATTTGTCTGAACTCTAGATTAAGTAAATAACAGAAGAAAAGCATTCAATGAAAAAAAGAAAACAAACAAAATCCGAGTGAAAATCAAAAGTCATTTGAAAATAACGTTTTTTTTGTTCAAACATTTTTATTTTGTTCTTTTTATCGGCAAAATTTCAAAGTCGTTTTAATTAGTTTTGAAATCTATCGAATAATTGGAATTTGAATTTTAAAGATATATATCAGGAATAATGTAATGCATTATTAATGTATCGATATTTTGAAAGATATAGAATGAGTTTTATATAACTTATAATCAAAGTGTTGTGATTTTAGAAGTCTGTAAAATAAGTTTATTTCATCGCTTAAATTGCGTTTAGAAAGAAATCATGAAAAACTTTAAATTTTAGTTTCCAATGAGAACCACAATATCCATACGTCTGCTTAATGTCAGCTAAACTATAATTTTATTTTTAAAAAATATTTTGTAAATCGAGTATTAAATAAAATTTTGAGTAGATTTTATATAATATTTAATATGCAGTTTTTAAAATGAAAGTCCAAGATCTTTTCAAATCCTTATACTGCTGTAGTAGATATTTTGTTTAAAGCACTTGTAATTTTTTTAAACAACTACCTAATACCTATATGCTTGAGCACCTGTATCGCTAGTTTTTCTGTAGAAAACGATCCTGAAGGTGCACGGGGCTTAGTTTTTTCTTGTTTTCCAATTCTGTTGTTTTTGTTTTTCTTTCTTTCTGTAGTTTTAGTCGAGATTTAATAGTTTAGAGAATAGATTATTTAAAATATTCTTTATATTGTTGTTAACAAAAAGCCTAAACATCTGCATAAAGATGTATATTAAGTATAATTATGTAGAATATGATCTTTATGTGAGACAAATTGTATCTTTATGTAAATATGCAAACAAAATGAAAACAAAAAATATCAAACAATTAATACCACTCTTAACTCATATCTTACAAAATGTTTAGTTTTTAACAATATTTCAATACATTTTAACAGCAAATGAGTAGAAAATCCATAAAATTATATTTAAATAAATCATGAATTAAAATGATTTATTATTATTGAATAAAAGAATTGAAACAAAAAATGAACTTTTGACAAATTAAATTAATTAGTCATTGCCTGTCTATAGGAATCAGTGGTTCGACTCAAATGTGTTGTCAATTCTGACAATTATAGAGTAATAAATATTGAAGAATCAAAAGTCATTTCCTTTTGGAAACATAGAAAAAAGTTATGGCAAAACCATATGAAGTGCTTCCGTGAATGCATTAATAAAAAATTTAATACGAGTGCGAAAACTGATAAAAACTGAATATTATTCACTCATTGATATTCCATTCATGTATTCATACGATATTTTGTTTGAAAACTATTGATAGTATATTATAACCAATTGATAACAATGTAATCAATTATTTTAGTTTTTATTATAATATGAATATAATAGTATTTTTATGTTTGGCATATGTTTTGCTATAAGTAATATAAATGCATTAATAATTTCAACTCATATGTATCCAAGGTTTTACATTTCTCTTTCTCTCTCATTATTTTCTAGAAAATAGAATTTCCAATTGTTTTTCTTAATTCTGTTCATAAATACTGTATAATTCATATATGTCTAAAATTTTCAGAAAAAATCAAGGTTACCCCCATGATTTTTTTAAAAATACTAAATTTTTATCAAAATTTACCTAAAACTGGTTTATAGCACCTGACAGATTTTAAAATAAAAAATCATATTTATCAATCATTTTATAATTTCACCTTTCTTAGAGATGTTTTTGAATATCAGATATTTATTTAAGAATAGATGAAATTATTTCAGGGGTAGCCAGTGTCGGCCGAGTCAGAGGGGGATATGGAAGGGGTATTTTGAGAAAATGTTGCCAAAAAGTCAGAGGATATAATTTTTTTTCTCTTTTGAAAAATGCATAGGAAGGAGTAAGGTAAATAAAAAAGTTTTTTGCCTGTGGCGCAAAACGTCAGGGATGGGGGTTGGGTATTTTGGCTATACCCTCTTTGACTACCCCTGTATTATTTATATCACTTCTATTGTAAATCCAATCCATATACTGTACTTTCATTGTCAATAATATTCTAAAATGAAATTTTTTTTAAATCAATGTTAATTTGAAATATTTTTAGAACTCATTTACAACACACAAAAAAGCAGAACATCATTCAAAAAAAATCTAAAAATCTTATTTTCATAGAGAATTGTATTCACATACTTTATATTCTTTATTTAAGTATTTATACATGTTTCATTTAGAATTTTTGGGAAAGCAGTGAAATTATATTTAATGCTAATATATTTATATTTAATTTATTTGTATTGCAAATTAGTATTCAATAAAGTATTCACTGAAATGCATCAATACTTTATTAAACTAATAACAATAAACATTTAATTGGAGTACAAATGGAATAAATATATACCAAAAATAGATGCTTTTAATAGTAATGATAAAACAATAAATGTCTTTGAAACAAATGAATCAACAAATGTAATATAAAATATTACTCTTTTAAATAAACTTAATAATCTTTAATATAGAGCTGTTTATTGGCTCTATTATAAAATCCTTTGTTAAAAAAGATAAATTGATGTCAAGTTAAAAGCATTTCATAATATATAACTTGAATTTATTGGTAATTATTTGTATTACCCAAAGCCAAAAAACAATAAAATAAAAAAATTCAGATAAATTATCTGTTGATAAAAACTGATTGAATTTTAAATGCTTTTTCAAATAATTAAGATTTATCTTAAAAAGATAAGGAAAATATTCATCAATTTAGTCGTTCTATTTAGTTATGGCTTATAAATTATGATAAGTTAAATAAATGTAAGCTTAATAAGTGGTGAGAATTATTATTCAATTTGACCTCTTCTGGTAATTGTCTTTTAGGAGAATAAATGTTAACTTTGCTTATATTATAATTTATATTATTATTACATTTGTTTTAGTAATGGTTTTCATTCAAGCGTTGGTTTATTAACAGAGCCAGAGATGGCCAGAGGAAGTCAACCTGATAACAATTGTGCTATATTAGATCTTCTAATAGAACTAGATAATTTAAATGAACCTAATAAACTTGTGGTAGGTTAAAATCCTCTCTTAAGAGTGAACAAGAAAACATGATTTACAATTTTTTAACCCCTAGTATATTGAAAATCTGTTAGCAATATCATGTTCATGCAATAATATAGATATAACAAATCAAAAGCAGTGAGTATTTTATAGCTAACAATAAATATTCAATTATAAATACATCATATTTCTCAAAAAGGCTTTTTATCAAATATCAATGTGAAAAGCCTTTTAAACAAATTAAAATTCATATTAAATTCAATTCTGAATTTATAATATTGAATAAATTTTAACCTGAAAAAATTTTAACAATAAATAATTGAGAAATAAAATAATCTGAGATTAAATTAAGATTAAGTTGGAGTAAATGTTCGATTAATTAAAGTAAATTAGGTTTAAAATTAATTGAAGCAAAAATTGTAATATCGATGCAATGAAAATAAAAATTAATTTAATAATTGAAAGAAATGTAAAAACACGAAACACATGATTCTGGAATATAATTTGTATCAGGAATTATAACATCGATTATATAATTGAAGAATACAAAACAGAATGATTGAAAATATCACTAATAGTTTGGCCCAAAGCAAAGCAGAACCAAAATCTAAATAACTTTTGATTTTATTGCCTCCAAAGCTAAACTACAGTTCTATAATAAGTTGAATCCCTTTCCCCTTATAGTAAGTCCTAAACAGTATTGCAGAAGCAGTATAAATATCCAATCTATGATTCAAACGATTCTTTGAATGTTTGACAAAATATAGTTAAAATATTTATGCAATTAATAGATTTTATGATTTAGAAAAGAAAGTAATTGTTTGGTTGTGTTAAACAAATATACAGATTTTTATTGTGTCTTAATTTTGTATTAAATTTCTTATTTATTGATTGTGAATGATTTAGTCAAAAGCATAAAATCCAATGCCTTTCACCTATTGATCGGTGTATTTATGCACTTAGAGGTCAAAAAAATGATAATTATTTCTCTTTACTCTAAAACATTAATATAATGCGAGTCAAACACGCTTTCAAATTAACGAAAATCTAAATCTAAATACATTTAGAAACGCGTTGATTGTCATAATCAATTGTGTGCATCAGCCCAGCCATGGAGGAGGTGTCTAAAGTAGTACAGATAATGCGTGTGCAACCAATTGGAGCTAAGAGTTTGCGTCCAATTATGGTAAACAACTTTGCTTTAGTAGAAGCGCTTGTATTTAGTTTAAACACTATTAGATCCCATTAACCGCACCCCAAAAGGCTGTCCAAAAACTTGTAAAATTACCATTTTTTGGTTATACTTTCGGATCTGTTGTGTGTCTGAGGTTTAAGATATACTCAATTGAGATGCGATCGGGTATTAAGCGCTAACTTTACAAATACAACAACTATTTGTTTAAGACTTGTTTCGCAAATAAATTACTTTTTAGTTACTATTCATTGAAAAAAGTGATCTCATATTCAATTAATTTAATGATTCAAATATTATACTTGTCTATAGAAGAACTGCAGGACATAAAAGGATTTTAATTGTTCTGTTGATTAAAGTTAAAAAAAATAGTTTCCCAGTATTAATGGTGAAAAACGATTACTCGGACTCAATGTCTCGTTCGGATTCTTCGAGTCCAATCAATTCTGACGCCAGTATTGACATTAACGATGACGACGAAGATATGTCTCAATCACCAAAACGGGAATCACTTTCATCACCTCTTGTGCACCAAAACGGTTCCGTCAATTGTAGTAAACCATCGAAACTGTCATTCAGTATCAGTCGGTTATTGGGAGCCAATAGTGGCCCAAATAAACACAACCAAAGCGGCGCCACATCTGAAGCGGAGCCCGAATTCTCTTCATCTCATTTGTCTTCAACAGAAACAATCGCAAAGTCTTCTTCCATCCCATATCAGCCTTCAGTATCACCCGATGCCAAATGTAATATATCAGCCCATCGAATGTCAATGAGTCCATACGAGACAGCATTGAGTCATCTGACAGGAACTCATTACCAATGGTTTGGATCGACTCAAAACACACTTATAAGAGATGGTTTGCAGAGTAAGTCTTTTGATTGTCGGCTAAAATTGAGATTCTTTTCCAATTAAAGTCTTATTCATTAAAATTCATTTTAAACTGTATTGAATGCAGAACTACTCGAACCCCCAAAGTTGCCTCCAGTCAAGTGTCAATTGAGAAGACATAAGTCAAACCGAAAGCCACGCACACCGTTCACAACACAACAACTATTGGCACTCGAGAGGAAATTCAGATCAAAACAGTATCTCTCGATCGCCGAAAGAGCAGAATTCTCGAGGTATTGACTTTCACTCAGTTCTATCATCTATACGAGTCTATATAAATATTATAATATAGATAAGGACATACTGTAGCTATACATATACTATTATAGTTATGGATAGGGTTGAAATTCCCTATATATTGTCTTCAGCACTACAGGGAGTGTAAGGAAAGAATCTTTTTAAATTCCCAAACCATTTGTTTTATGTTTTAATGACTGTTTTAATCCAATTTGCCTTAATTTAGTATAAAACTAAAATAATTCACGAGATTTTAGAAAAAATTACAGAAAATACTGGAGTTTTTTAGCTATTATCAGGAATGGGAAAAGGCGACGAAGTAAAGAGGGGTATTTGAATTTTTCGGCAGTTTTTGCTCAAAGTTTAGATGTATCTGTTCATAGAGTTTTTTCACAGGGGAGTATTTCGGGCTGTACCCCCTTTCCCCATCCCTGGCTATTATAGTGTTTTACTCGCCCTTTGGTTCTGTCTGATTTCAAGTATATCTTTCCCAATGAGCCCATTGTGACAAATCCTGTAATGAATAAATGAATGAATAATTAAAACATTTAAATGCATTCCTAGTATTGAATAAATAATTTCATTCACTTCACTCCAAACTATTCTAATTTCAATAACTTTATTCATTTCTTTTCAGTTCACTTAACTTAACCGAAACTCAAGTCAAGATCTGGTTTCAGGTGTGTGTTTGACATCTAATTAACTTTCATTCAATATATATTTGTGTTTAGAATATATTAAATTTCAAAAATGGATTTGTTTTAAAATATTTGATTTCAAACAACAGAACAGAAGAGCGAAAGAGAAAAGATTAAAAGAGGCCGAACTCGAGAAGATGAGAATGGCTTCCCGACCGCTATTACCTCCAGCGATGGGAATCCCCGGCTTTTCAGTAGGCCTTCACCACAACTCCCAAAGTCTGGGTCACAACCCCTTTATGCCGGTGTCTACTTCGCTGTCGTCTTTAGCCCCGCAGTACTCGGCCTCATCCATGTCCTCCTTGGCTGCTGTGGCCGCTTTCAATAGTCACTCGCATTCAAGTGAAATGAGTTCAGTGAACAACACTCTGCGTCCGACACCTATTTTCAGTGCCAGTCCTTCATTATCTCAACTCAATTCAACAACTAATATGAATTTGTAATTCAATCCAATATCAGTTCCCATTCGTCTCGCATTTGTTGTCTTCACTGAGAAAACTGCTTTCAATTATTAGAGGACTTGACTTAATTGAATATAAAATATTAGTTCCTTTGGTCCGAATCTCAATCGTTAATACAATGCGTCCATAACTGCCTTAATTCAACATTCAATTCTCAAGAATTTGTAAGTAAAAGTGCAATTATTGTAATACATATTCATTTAGTATAGAATATATGAATTGCATTGAACTCATAATTTAATATTTTATGTATAAAATACTGGAAACAAATGCTTTTAATATTTATTAATTACAAATTTATTTATATAAAGTATAAGAAAAATACATTAAAAGGCAATACATATAATAATAATATTAGCTTTTATTCAATTAAGATTGAAATGTAAATAATTAGTGAGTAATGAGAATAATCATTAAAATAATGTTTTTTATGATAATAATTGTCTCATTTAATTCAATTATTCGCTACCGAAACACAATTATATCATTCAAACAAAAAGGAAACTCCAAATTAATATTTTCTATATCTGTCTCAAAGATCTTTTGATTGAAAAGAAAAACTTTTTAAAAACCTGTTTTTCAAATAAAATAAAATATATTCTGTTTAATAAGTCAGCAAATGATATAAAGCACACATAGTTTGGCTCTGAGCTTATATTTGAGTCTATGTTTGCATTGCAACCGATCCGATGGCATCCCATTTGATTAGTTGGGCTCTATTGGACTCACTCTAAACACAAGTGACAACTTCTGACCCACACTTTTACTATTTAAATCTTTTTAGCACTATATTAATGAAAAAATAATTTTTACTTTTCTTATTTTACATTCATATAAAAAAAATTACTAGAATTCGGAGTTTCAGAACACTCAGACGATTCTGCACTCTCTTTGAATTCAATTCATTAAAAACTTGTGAAAACTAGAAATAAGTTTAATTTGCATTTTAATTGCGAAGTAATTTTGTTAATTTATTTTTTCGCACACAAAAGCAACACAAAAAGAAATATATTTTACAAATTAAAGCTTACATAATATTAAATTAATGACATAATTAATTTGAGAGTTTCTTAATTAAACTTAATTTTCAATTTTTTTTCTCTCTTTTATTTGTCAGTTTAGAAATGATTAATAATTTTTACTTTTGAATGTAGTGTTCAATTCATTCTGAGTAAAGAATTTGTAATAAAACAAAAAAAGGGGTTTAATTTTGTAATTTAAATTGACCTAAAAGTTGAATCAATAAATCAAACCTAAAAAATTTCAGTATTAATCTGAATTTTAATTCATTTAAATACACAAAAAGTAAATGCTTAATAATTAAACATAAATAAGTAATTAATAGGCAATTCATTTTATAAAATCTAAAAAATAGTTAAATCTAAGCAAGTTAACAAAATAACTCTTGAACACAAAAAACTCATCAATGACAAATGAATGTAAAGTTATTTTTATAACAATCAAAGTTAATTAAAAACAGAAATGATTTCTAATTTAAACTCAGATCTGAACATCACTTTTTAAGATACTAAAAGATGTGAAAGAGTCAACTAATATTTGACAAAACTTTTCTATTCTTTCGTTTCTCAACACAATTATCATTAAAGATCGCTTTCCACTAGAGTTGTAGCCAATTATTAAGTGAAGTGTGAAGTAAACGGCATCAAAAAGTAAAACTATTTTCACACTAAATTTATATAATATGTATAGAGTCAGACAGTTATCTTAGATATAATACTTTTAAAAAAACTGCTCACAAAAGTGTAACCAATGTTTTGCACAAATATTAACTCCAATTTAATGAGGAAAGTGCTCTTCAAATGTTAATTAATTTGTGCGCAAATTGTTTGTTAAGATGAGAGCACATAACCATAGAAGTAATGAATAGAAGCCAAACGATTATTATGGTTTAGAAAGCATTTGCTGCACCTGTTATTCCTTGTCTAATAGCACATCGCTTTACCGCTGAAGCAAATAAATTCATTTTTTCACTCATTTAAAACTCATTCGGACTAAAAAACAGAGATTTAATTATAAATTAAAAATCGTTTTATTCTTCTGAAAAGTAACTCAAATTAAAAATACTAAACAAATATAAACGAGAAAATTAAATCAAGAATTTGATAGAAGAAAATAAATTTTTTTTATCTCATAGATGTGAAAAATTGTTAAAAATTTAATTTCTTTTTTTCGTGGATAAGATAAAGGAATATCAAAATACAAAATAATATATAAAAAAAGATATCTTAAGCCAAAAGTGTATATCGTATAATAAAAAGGGACATACAGTATATTAGTAGCATTTTTTTTCAATGCTTTGATAGAAAATTTTGGTGTCATTGCCAGTATATGTGCTCACATTTCGTGCTAAGGAATAGTTAAACTGCAATGAGTCGGTATTTAGTGAGAAAAGAAATAATTATTTCAAATCCACTTATATAGCGCTACCGAATCAATAGAATGGGTGGTCCGATCAACTCCACATTATTTATCATTGCCATCAGATAAGTTTTAATTTGAGTGTTCTTTCGGGTTTTCTTGCCTTCAACTGTATTGTCGGTCGTCTTATTCATTAATACTGTTTTGGCGTACGATTATATCCACTCAACTCTTGTGCATATTTTATTAGCCAATGTTCTTATTTGGTGTAATTAATTGTCAACTGACTAATTGCTAAACAACTCTCTAAACCAATAGCCGAACATTGAATTATCTGAGAAGCAAAAAGCTATATTATAGTTAATATATAGAGTATATAGAGTTAAAACATTTATTGTTTTCAAGATATTACTAATGAATGTTTACTTCATTACTGACGTATTATATCATATAATGCCGATAATTGACTGAACAAATAATTAAATGAAATATTCATAACAAAACTTGAAGTCAATTATCTTTAATTTATTCAATTTTGAATGTTTCAATCAAAAAGATTTCATGACTGATAATTACATCTTTTTGCACAAACATTCACTTATTTATCTTTTCACGGCTAATGAGCCGAACATTTGAAATACATTTAAATTAGAATTTTTATTTATTTTTCCACAAAATAGAGACAAATCTTATTAAATAAGTATAAATATCTCAATGATTTAATAATTGTATAATAATTTCTATTATCTAAACAATTATTATCTTATTATAAGAACTGGACATTTGAATTTGAATATAGACATTGGAATTCTTATTATTTGAATCTAATATAAAGTAAATCAGTATTGAATTGGAGGCCAAATCTTGGAATTTTTCAATTATCAAGAGAAACAGTTTCATCTCAAAGGGTTTTTTAATTTATGAGTTTTGATTCAATTAAAATCATTCAAAAAAATCTGTTGAATTCAGTATTTGGAACATAAACTCAGTTTGAGCTCAAAATTTTTAAAGTTTTAATTAATTATTTCAATTCAAAGAACTTAATTATATTTAAGACTTCAATATCTCATTTCATTGAAATAAATTCAGTCTAATTAAAAAATACTTGTGTTCTAATTAATGTTTAATATGAATCAAATGTAATTCATATTCATTATAATGATTGGCCCAAAGTTTCCTACACTCTCTCATACAAATCAAAATCACTTAATCATAATTGAAAATAATTTTGATTTCTTTGATATCTTTCTAAACTTTAATTAAAAAACTTTTTCAAAAATCAGAAACATTATCATAAATGAGTGTTCATTTCGATAGTAATCATTGGTTAGAACTAAAATGTATACATAAATGTTAGCCCAAAACAAATTAATCATTTGATTCTCGTGTCATTTGATAAATGTTGTTGTCTTTCAGTTTGCATTCAATTTTCGATCACTTAGTCAGACAACGAAAACGACACAATCAGTTGGCACTTAAAGCACACAACAAAATACAGATATATTTTACACGAATCCCAGTCCACAGGTATTGCGGGTCAGCGCCTAAACTCTGCAAAATAGTTAACTTAAGATTTCTTAAGACTTAAACACGAAAACATTCGGCCAAATAAAATGCCTTTTGTGTGTTTGCTTTGTTCTTAATTAATAGTTGAAATTTTTATCAAAAAAAGTTTATTTAATTATGATATGAAAGCCTTTCAAGAAGAAAAAATATTATTAAAGATTTTTTCTCTTTATAATAGCTTTTTTTGATAACAAAGTTTAGTTTTTTAAAAATAAACAAAATAAAGTTTAGTTAATTTATTGCGTTTTTCTTCTAAGTGTTCAAAAAATTTGATGATGAGATGTGTGGTGTGTTAGGCATCACAAGCATCACAATCAGCGAACCTATAGCTGTAAATTGTGGAACAACTTTATTTGTGGAGAATGAGAGACCAGTTTGTCAAAAGAGATTGTGATTCATGTGAATCTCAGCGCAAATCTAATTCATTAAACTCATTGATTAAAATATTTGAATAATGTTTCTCTCGATTCCTATCCATTCTTCAACACATATACTGTATATATATTTTATTAAATGTTATTACAGTATAAGTAGTTGTGTTCACCAAATCAATGCAACAATTTCTTTAAAGCGCTATTTCTTTGATTTTTTGCTTGTTTTAAGCCAACGTTTTTTTGATTGATTGCCTTCTCTTTTATATATTTCATGTTTTTTCTATTGAGTCTTTTGATTATACAAAAGCTTAGACTCGAATGCAATGATTTCCCAATTTATATAGCTTTAGTCATAACAATAGTAATCAAAATAATGCAATTGTCAGTCATAGTCAACAAAAGTCTAATAAATAACTTGTTTTTAATAATAACAATAATAAAATGATTTGCTATAAAATATTTTCGGTTGAGAGCAAACACTCGATTATATTCAAAAGATAATTAGCTCATCAATTATGCCATCAATTATTCCATCTTTGAATTGATAAATTTGACTCAATTCGGATGAATTTAGCTTTTATTTGAAGTTAATGAATAGGTCTGAGCAGAACAGGTCGTCGCAAATTGCATCTGTTTATTAATAGGTGATTACCATTTGGCCAATGATCGACTTGTTTGCAATAATTCTTAGCAATGATCACATTTCCTTTTAATTCATATTGGGGCTCAATCAACCTGACAGGTAATTAATTAAGGGTTTCTGCAATCACTGCATGCGGTTCACAACCATCTGTCATGATTTGTCAGAGTTAGCAAAAAATTTGCTTCAAATACCCACTACACAGACCCAGAATAAGCTTTTTAAGTTTACCACTACTTCGCTAATCATTGCTCTCTGGGTTTCAGTCCAAACAATAATTCACTGTCTTTGAGGAAAACTTTAATCATTGTCTCATCAATTATTATATTGTTGTTGTGACCAGACTTTAAGTTTTCTCTTTTATTTAGTTTTTTGTTTGAATAGAAATATTTGTGAAATTCGATACCGGTTTTAAAGTCTTGTGCACAAAAAAAACTTATATACAAATAAATATTGTCCTCAGAGAATAAATTCTTGTGAATTGCCTTATTGTAATTCATTCATGTTTTAAAATTAAAATTTATTTGAGATAACAAATCGATTCGACAATAAATTACATTTTGGTGTTAAATGAAAAATCTAATTACAGATTAAAATAAATTAATCAAAATTTAAAATATTATATTTAATTTTCTTATTTATTTTCAAATTTTAATACTGTCTTGAAGGAAAAACCAAAAATTTGATACAAAATTTATTACATAATTCAGATAATTCTAATCGTAATTATATCTAATAAACCTAATTTTCAATAAATTAAAATATTTGCCTCAAAACTATAATTAAAAAGCAATTTTAAATAATTTTTTAGCTTTTTTTATATTTGAGATTTTATATTTTATATGCGTTCAATAAATTTCATAATCAAGTGAATAGCGATGATTGAATAGTAATTTTAATATACTATCAACAAGAAATGAACTATTGAAGGGGCAGGACGCTTTTTCTTAAAAAAATATAAGTTCTTTAGAAAAGTTACTGTATTTTTATTACAATTAAACATTGAATTGTAATAATTTAAAAATTTTTTAAGCATTAATTCAGACAATTAATCATTTTCTAAAGGAATTATTATTTTGTTAATCCTTTCATTTACTTATCAAATCTTAAATAGTTTTATTCAAAATTCATGTTTAATTGTAATAAAAATACAGTAATTTTTCTAAAGATGTTGTAATTTTTTTAAGGAAAAGCGTCCTGCCCCTTCAACGTTCATTTCTTGTTGATAGTACATACAGTATTTCATCCTTCAAACAGAAACAAGTAGTGTTATTGAAAATAGAAAGCCCACACATAATCAATTAAATTTATTGACTATAAAACTACTATTGATTTTTGGTTTTAGGAGTAGCATGAAATAGGTTATTGTCAAATCTCTTAAATATGTGGGCGTTGTATCATATTTTGATAAAATGTCGAGACATATAAAATGTAAACTTATTCCATAATTTGATCTGAAATAGAAATTCAAACAATATTCAATGAATTACCACGGCAAATAAATTTTAAATCATTTAAATTTAATATATAGTAAAGAAAAGAGATAAAAAAGACTGGTAGAGTAAGCAGATTTTAGCATAATGGTATTTTTCAAAATTTTTCAGTTCACAAGTTCAAAATATAGGATATTTTAGCTATAATTTAAAAGTTATTCCCGGTAATAATCTAAGAGTTGAAATTTTCTCGTTTGAAAATACTTCTTTTAAAGAAACATTTGTGCAGGATAAGTTTTACAAATTATAAGGTTTTCCAGATTATAGAAATCCTATTTTTGTGCACCTGAATAATTATCTACTAATTAGAATATACAATGTTATAGAGGTTGAAATATTAAAGGAATTCATATTGAAATCATATAAAATAATTAATTTTTAGAATTTCAAGTTTTTAAATCATTTGAATTTTCACTTTTTAAATATATTCATTAAGTCATTTGATGTCTAATCAGTAAATTTGACAATAATTGCTTCTAATGATTGAATTTAAGCTTTATTTTAGCATATCAAACAATTTGTGATGAAAATAATATTGATATGAAGTGACAGCGACTCGAATGACTTGTCATATAAACAATTAATATCTTTTAGATTCTAAAGTCATAACTACTGTATAAACGAAAGTTTATGTGCATAACTGAAGATTTCTTGTAACGACCTGTTCTGGCCTTAGTATAAACGGATTAAAAGTTCGTGCAATTATTACTGTAGTTGTGTACGAACAACGAGTCCTTTTATACTAAGGCCAGAACAGTTGATTGCACTTAAACTTTCGTTTATAGTCATAACAAATAATATTATAGAATAATAAAAGTAAAAACTTTTTAAGTATTGTATGAATGGAAGAGAAAAAGAGGGAAAAGCGAATCCATTTAACTGTTCCCACAATAGATTATTCGGTGATTCAATTCATTCAATTCTGAAACTTTATTAAAGTTGACAAACATTTTAGAGAATAGCTTTTATAGGAGAGGCCTAACGACAAATGCAAGAGAGCATAAAATTAAATCACTTTATAAGTTATATTGAGTTAATAAAAAATTATGCTCGAAGTAAATGACTTACAATTCATTAGAAGGCAATTATATTCTTCCCGAACATATGAAAATCAATTTTCGACTCAACAAAACTAATCGCTTAACTAAACCATTGCTTTGCAATCAAAGGCAATAACGATAAGCGACTGATAAGACGATTCATTCATTTTAGTTTTTTCTTATTATTATTCTCTCAAAAGGTAATTACTTTGCGTGTAATCATTAAGTAAAAGTATGATAGAGACTGATTTGCACGAATTGCCCGCCTTTTTTACACCAGTAATATATTAGAAAAGGACGAGCCGTTTTCACACATCTGTGAATTTTGAGATAAAGAAAAAGTCGAAATCACGATTCAAACGAATATTTCCTTTAAAATGCTTTTCCAGTAGTCCTTTTGCTCTTTTCACATATTTAGAGGTGATCAGGATATTAAGACTATAGCACTCTTATGAGTTAGTTTGGATGTTTAGATGTTTGGCCAAATTGTGTTACGCCCTGACTCTCTATACGGAGTACAGAGTATACAGAACTCGATTCAGTTTTGGTAATAATAGTTGAAATATTGCTTATAATAGTTGATCACTAGTTTCACATTATTTTCAGTAATAAGTTATGTTTTTTAGCCATTTAGTCAACCGACCGGCCATATGGAGGGCTCATTGGGCTCATTGACTAATTTAATAAATAAATTGTTTCGGTTAGAAATGAGAGAAATGCATAAGAAAAGGAAAGCTGTAAAGCAGGTGCACTCAAGCACTCATATAAATAAATTATAAACCGAAGAAATATTATTCTTTTGCTTATAAACTCTGTTTAATTTAAATTTTCATGACTTCTTGTCCTATCGTTTTCAATGTAATAATGAATTATTGCTTTTTTCGCCGAAAACAAACTTTTGATTTAATGAGAATTGTTTTTCAGAAATTAATTTTTATGAAATTAATCAATAAATGAATTGCAATTATTGTCACATTTATTCTTCTTATAAACAATTTTCAATAATGAATAATCAATCAAAATGCAATCTATAACTAACATGAAGTCGGAGTTCCTTCATGTGCTTCCCTTTGAACCGGCATTTGATTGTATAATAGAAAGGCATAACAAACATAAGCATTGCTTCTATCTTATGGTAAAACTATCGGAATTTAGATATACACTAGTGTTGGCCTACGCTTCACAACTTCCTTACAGCGTTTCCAATATAACTGTCGTTTCGATTATTCGAAGCCAATTGTTTCACTTGAATTGCTTTACAATAAATACACAACTAATTCATTACATATTAGTGTTTGAAAAGATTTTTAAATTATTGGCTGAAAAAAACAAAATTCCATATCAATTGAGTGATAGACAAGACTTATGAATATAGACTGTTGAAGATGTTTCCAACAAATAGATTCAGTTCATTCATGATCAGTGATATATTGAGATGTGATCAACAAAAAGAAGAAGTCTTACAGAATGTTGTCAATAATCAAATGTCAGCAATGGATTCTAATTTATTAACTCCCTGTGCCAATCTTGCAAATGATTATTCAGCATATAGTCAGTCACATAACTATAATTCATGGAATCATTCTTTGGATAATAATTTGGGTAAACAAATAAACTTTCAATTATTTCAAATTGTCATTCAAAGTGGGCCTTGAGTTCTGTTTAAAATATTTATCAATGCATAAAATTTACTAATAAACAAATTTTTATGTTATGTTTTTAATTTTAAAAAGTTTGATTAAAAATTTGATCTGATATAAAATTATTTTTATACGTTCTGTGAAGAAAACTCTGCATTCATCTAAGTATAAATTAGAAGACAAAAATCAATTTACCTAGGTCTTATTAAGAACCACCAATTTTATAAACAGAATACTAGAAATAATAAATTATTTTAGTTTTCCCTGTGCCTATTATAATTTTAGAAGTAAATTGGCTATTTTACACCTTCTTTAACCTCTCTTAAAATTATCAAACTTGGTGAACTCTACAATTAATCAAAGAAATTAAAGGCATTTAAACACGAGAATACAAGGCATAAGATATATATTTAAGAGATAGGGAGATAAGGCGTTAAAATGTATTTTTAATTCAAAAGTTAATTTTGGAATCAATCCATAGTTCAAATGTAAAAATATAGCAAAATTAACTGCAATGCAATACAATTTGTTGCATATTCTAGTTGGTTGTCATCGGCCGACAGCAGACACTATCTTATGGCAACACTATTTACTCCGACAGCGTATGCTAATGCAGGCAAAGCCCCGAAAGGGCGGACAAATACGGTTTACTACTGAACAAAGTGTCACTTTAGAGAAACAATTTGGTCGTCAAAAATATTTATCGCCGCCGGAAAGGAAAAAGATTGCGTCTCAGCTCGGATTGACTGAACGACAAATTAAAACTTGGTTTCAGAATCGTAGGGCCAAATGGAGACGTTGTAAACAATTTAATGAAGATCTCGAAGAAGATAAACATATTTTGTATAATAAATATAAAGACACGCATTCATGCAGTCGTGACAACGATAATGACGATCACAACGATAATTATGAGCTCCAGAATAGCACTCATCAAAACGATATTAGGGTTGACTTTAGACTAATCAACTTTACATAACTTTCTATTATTTTGCATAACTTTTGTATAAATATTATAGAATTTTTTAATTTATTGCATAATTTAACTCATTTAACATAAAACTGATAATAAGTGTGATTTTGTCGAGTGATATAAAAAATCAATTAAATTTCAACACTTGTATCGATTGGAAAAGAGATTAGGACTTTAAATATGTGAATTGAAATTACTTTAATTAATTTGTTAACTTTTGAATTCCATATTAAATAAAATTAAAAATGAATTCTAAATAAATTGCATTAAATTACTTTTTGATTGAATCAGCGATTAATTTCAATTAGTTTTTATTATTATTCTTAGATGTAAATCAAATTTTGAAATAATTAAAAAAATACATTAAAAATAAATAACAGTATTAAAGACATCGTAGAGTAAATCAATATAATAGTTGATTAGAGAGAACATTGCTTTTAGTATTGAATCGTTTTATATACAAAAAGTTTATCTGAAGTAATGATCGTAAATAAGCTATAAATTAACTTCAATTGTTGACATATAATAACATTTAAACTTCTATTTGAGATTTTATTGCATTCTTTAGTGCAAAATATATGCCACTAATAAACGGAAGCACTATTGTCTGCACAGTTGCCTAATCCTAACTAAAAATCAGTTTGATATTAGTTCTTAAATTGTTCTTTAAATTCTTTAAATCCGGAATAAACTATTCTATATTTTCAAAATCTATTAAATAAAACATTAGTAAAGTTATATTAAAATCTTATTGAAATCATTATATAAATTAAGATTTGTTTTAAGTTTTATCGATTGAATGCTTTGCTGTTTTCACGCTTAGTATCACAGGATATGCTTTGTATTTATTTTTATTACATTATAGTTATAAATATAATTTATAATAACTCCTATTCTAATCTAATCGATTATTAAAAGCCTATTTTTCTACTCCTATTCTTATATTAATACAATATATGTAATGATTTTTTACCAAATCATTAAAAAGTATTTTTAGGAATGCTTTAAATATTATATTGTATTTGTTTGCTTAAATATAGGGAAGTTTTCATTAAAACAAGAACAATTTCAAAATATTTCACAATGAATTTTTATTTTTGTATTTATGTTTATGATATTTTTGTTTTAATTTTCTGTCTAGCTGATCAAATGAATCACTTGAGTAAGATAAACTCTCTAATAAATTTAGATTACTTTCGCCTGAATTCATAATACTTTCTTAAAAAATATATTTAGTATTGGCGTTATTCCTTTGCTTACAAATTAGAAATAATTAGTGAGATTCGTCTGTTTGTATATACAGCAAACAATATTGCAAGAAACACTCTGCACATTTTCTATCTTACATTGATTGCTTTATCATACTTAACTGGATTTAAAACAGGGGTAGCCAATGGGGGTATATAGCTTAAATACCCCCCTGAGTCAGAGATTTTGCAAAATACCCCCGCCCCCGTATTTTTATGTTACCCTGTGCATTTTTCAAATTTTGTAAAAAACGTATACCGTCCACCTGACTTTTTGGCAAAATTTTGGAAAAATACCTTTCTCTATACCCTAAACATCATAAATTTGAATACTTTAAGATCTCTCTCTCTCTCTCTCTCTCTCTCTCTCTCTC
>JAQFXN010000401.1:0-22881 GCA_034693365.1 Liacarus xylariae | reverse complement strand
TTTTCATTTGAAGATAGATATGTTTATCCCTTATCATTTGCAATGAACAGGGTAATGTAAATTCATTGTTTTCATAAATAATTTATTATATTTAATTTAAAAGAATTGAGAAAGTTGGAACGAAATGGAAGGCAAGGGATTCAAAATATATCTGAAGGGAAAGGAACGGATAATTTCAAGACCATTTCCCACTCTAATATAGAATAAACAATTTTATGAGGAAAAATTTGAATTTAATCAAAAAACTATATAAAGCACTTTTAATGAATTCTTTGACTATATATTTTAAATTTTTCAAAAACACCAAGCTATGTGGGTTGTGAGAAAAACTTTTAAAAGAATTCCGACTATTTTAGAATTTCGGGTGCAGGGCTGTTTAAGCATTTTCTCTAATTTAATAATAAAATACAAACTTTTTTTAGAGTTATATTTATTTATTAAATATAGAATTCCATTGAAAACATTAAATTACAAAATATGATTAGGTATTCATTAAATTGATTGCATAATTAAAAGTAAGTTCTTCTTTGCTGACAAACAGAATTCAATAATAAACTACATCTCGAAGTGAGTAATGATGGCTATAGTTGGCGCTAAACTACTTTTATGTTTATGTCTTGAGGCCAACAGTTTTTCGTCATCAGTTTTGACAATATCTTTGAGCGGTTCCCAAATCGTTGAGTTGAAAAATTGATCGCAGGCTTCTGTAGAGGTATATGTGCCGCACACGAACCCTTGCACGTCTTGTGTGGAGCCGTCGACCACTTGCATCACATATTCGACATTCTTCTCATCACAAATATCTGCGATCGCTTTCTGTATGCAATCGTGTCTTTGATGGTAAGTACAGCAAATGCTGGCGATCTGATAGTCCGGTTCCACCGCTTTCTTTATATACTCTAATTGTACGATATGTTTGTCCACACAAATGTTGGTTTTGTGCAGTTTTTCTTTTGGTGACCAACACTTTGCAAACTCTAAAAATTCTTATTTTTAAATAATACAAAAATATTAGTGAACTCTTCAAACTTGTTGTTTGTCTGGAATTACTTTTCCTAATGTCTGGTGTTTTACACCTTCTATTGATTACTTGTCTCATATCGTATGCGAATATTCCTATCGCTTGTTGAGGGAATGAGGGCAGACATGTCCGGGCGAATTGTTGCAAACATTTTAGTGAATCATACATTAATCTGTGATTTTGTGAAATGGAATTCTATGAGAATTTATCGTATTATTGAAAAATATCAAATTAGAAAAGAATATTTTATTAGATATTAAATGTGAATTTGTAATAAAAACCACATTATATATTGATTTATTTCTCATATAAAAGCATTTTAAAAGATTATATAAAAGTGTCTTTGTTATTTATAGAATGTACTAAATAGCCTACATCGCATCACAATTTGTCATCTAAATGTAAGTTTTTCAAACTGATTTCTATTGTGACAGTTGATCATGTATCAATTCTATTTTAGTCATGTACACTGATTTGATTTGAAATTTATTGTCAAGTGATACGCTTTATAGCACATACCTATAGTTATTTTGGAATATTCTGTATTACAGTAGTAAACTAAATAAGCGTTCAGAAATATTCTAATTTTATAATAGTTTCAAGGGCAAATTAAATATTATTTATCTCTTGTTTAGACATGGGATATCTCCATCTGATAAATTATATGAATGCCAAAATATATTTTGTTTCATAATATCTAAAAAGAGTGTGAAAATCTATAAAATTGAAAATGCTTATTTTACTTGCAGTGATTGTTCATCTCCTCTTCAGTTAATGGTATAATAACGTCTGGATCTCCAAAAAATGTTAAATGTTTTGCACATTGATCTGCCTCTTCAACAGTTTGGCGACACTTCAGGCCATCGACAATAAATAAACTGATGACTGAATGTTAATTTTTAGCAACAATTAGATATTTAATCAAGCTCAGTTTTATAGCTATAAATCTAATTTCCTTTAATATTAAGAATATTCTTAAATAAGTAATACTTACGAACTAATAGTGAAATAGTAATCAAAAACATCATAACTGATAGTTTCCACAATTTCTTAGCACTTTTATCTTCTTCTATGGCTAGTTTACCCGTTGAGTCGATTTCGATTGAAAAATTGTAAGTCATTTGTGGCGAATTTAAAATATTTATCAAATTATTTATTCAAATTCATAAATTTTTTTAAAATCAGTTGACTATGAATTAGATGTGAAATAATCATAAATTTAATTATAGTAATTAAAATTTTTATAATGAATCGGAAGATTATTTCTTTTAGTTTAAAAGTGATTTTATTTTTTTTCAAAAAATTCAATCGCAATATACTGACAACATTTGATTATATAGAAAGCATATACTGTATTGATGTATTGAATAGAAATATTTTGCATAAAATATTTTTTTAAAAACTTATTCATTGAATACTCGTTTTTTGTTAGTGAAAATTTTTGATTGATTCTCAATTCATTGTCGCATTGTTTGACAAATATTGAGGTAATTTATTAGAAACTCTATTATTTTGTTTGATTCAGCCGGCATTAAGTCACGCAAACAGATTTATAATAAAAATCGACAATTAAATTACTGCTACTCTTTACTAACACAGACTATAAGAAAGAGCCTATCACATATTTCGAAACACTTCTTTCAAACAAAGCATTGATAATTAATAATTTATATTTTTTAAAAATTAAATTTAAATATGCTTCAATTTTTATTTCTTAAGTTAATAATTTATTCACACATTCAAGAATTAACCACTTTATATGTATATAATTAATTTTATAATAATTATTAAAATTAATTTCGATTGATGATTTATTAATTTATGACAATTATTTATATATTTTGAAAAGTGAATGTCATGGCCATAAAGGTTTTTGAACAGGAAACTAAAAATTTAGAATATATACGAGCATCTTATGGATAGTCAATAGTCAATAATCATATTCTTGTTTTAAAATAATAAACTTTGATTTAGACATAGAATATAATCAACAATGAATATGTGAGATAGGATTTTACATGTTTTCAATCAAAATATTCAGAATAACTCTAATTATAAATCTGATAATGACATAGACATTGATTTTTTTGTGAATATTTTAAGTTAATTTTAGATGAATTATATACAGAACAATAACAATTGTAGAAGTAGTACATTAGTACTAGTAGTAATCATTGATCAGGGGTAGCCAGATTCGGCCGAGTCAGGGGGTATAGAGGAAGGGTATTTTTCCAAAATTTTGCCAAAAAAGTCAGGAGGTATACGTTTACGGGGGAGTAAAGGAAAAATACGACTTTTTGCACCGAGGCGCAAAAAGTCAGGGGGTATTTTGCAAAATCTCGGACTCAGGGGGTATTTAGATTATACCTTCCCCATTGGCTACCTCTGTCATTGATCATAATTAAATATAAAGTACCCAATGCCAAAACCAAGCATTAAACTAATTAATAGATTCATATTCATTGTCATCACAACACACATAAGTAAATAATTAATTGTGACTCCAGTCGTGTAAAACATAGTTAGTATAAGTCGTGTCGATAGCGGAACTGAATTAATGTCTAATTGTTTGCTTTCAGTAGTCGTCGTTTCAATACTCTTAACACTATTGGTGTCTTCTTTATTGTTTGGACTATTAATTAGAATCAATTCTTGTGCCAGACTTTCGAGTTTTAGTTTTCGATATTTTATGAAATAATGGTTAACCGCTTGGAATAGAATCGGCAAAACCATCACTGATAAGCAGGCAATGAATAGATCTGTTGATATAATTTCAGAGATTAATTGATTAATTTTTATTCCACTTATCTATAAAAAAGAAAGATATCAAACAAATTATAGAAGTTATGAATAAAGTCAATAAAAATGACTGCAGAGGTCATAGAGCTGTATTTGAATATTACAGCATGTTCATATTATAGTCACATAATATAATCTGATCATTTCATGATCTTTAACTGGTTAAAATATAATATGGTTTGATGAAAATAATTATTACAGAATAAAGAATCACTGTTTAAAGACACCAGTTTCATATTTACTCTGGAAGTGCGCAAAAATAAATTTGAAATTTAATATATTTTTAAGTTTATTTTATTCTACTATGTCTACTGATAATTCTCAAGATAAAGATTTGTACTGATAGAGTAGCAGCAGGGTTTTATTGAGGTTCAAATATCAAAAAGTACTAATCCATTTTTGACATTTGCGCAGTAGGCGGCATATTTTTTGATTTTACCTTACTCCCCCCCCCCCCCTGTGCAGTTTTCCTATTTTTGAATTTTGGTCTACCTTCTAATTTTAGAACAAAATATGACCCGATACCCCCTGACTTTTCATCCTTTGCTCACCCTTAATTTACAAAGTAAAGGAGTCTTTAAGGGTTTTGTAAACTTAAGACCTACAACTAAGGTATTTAAGTTTGCAAGCGACCTGCAACCTGTCTGATTAGATCCCCCTATTATTTATTGCTTATTGATTTTTATTAAACATTTTATTATAATTACTATTAAATACTAATAAATATAAAATGTACAATAAAAATCAACAGGCATTATTTCAATAAAAAATAGGTGGATCTACGCATATAGGTTGCAATTTAAAAATACCTTAGGTGTATTTTAATAGTTTTTCGGTCAGTTAAAAATTGTATAAGGAGTTATTTACCTAAATTTCTTTTGGTTATCCCTGATTGTACTGCTACTTTTTTTAAACAATTAATATAAAATAATGATTTAATTTTTTTCCATAAACCATAAAATTTTATTTATTGAATAACAGACAGATGTTATACAAAATGTTTGAATCAGTGAGAAACAAATATTCAATGTTCAACTCACCCGAATGTGTTTTCAATTTAATTGAGTTGAAAAATAAAATATCGTTGGCTAATTTAAAATGTAAATATGAATTCATATTTGTTCTTGCTTATGGCCTGCTGAGCGATTTTCTACATTGAATACAACTACTAAAACATGACAAGTAATGGAAATAAGTTTTTATTAAAATATTTTAATTAGATTTTAGAAACATTTTATCAAAAAACTGTTTACTTCTGAATGCAGAAAAAAATTAATAGGAATTCAATATATGATTAAAAATAATACTAAATATTTTAATTGAATTAATATACAAACCATATGTTGAGAATATAATTTTTTTATCAAATTTTTAGTTCATTCGTCAAATGAATATTAAAACAGAAATCACAATTTTATTTTTTTGTATTTCTCTATTGAAAATAAATTAATTTCTTTTTATCTCAATTTCAGTTTAGTCTTATATTTCATGAGATATGCAGTAATCCGTTGTATTAAAAGTCAATACAAATTATCAATTGATGATAATATGAGTGTATCAAAACATAATTGGCCAAAGAATAAAATATAATTGTTTAGAAACACAATTCAAATAGAAACATAGTAAATTTTTATCTATTCTGCAATGAATTTTAGTTTGAATTCTAGACTTTCGAAGAAAATTTGTGTTTTGAACATATTTTTTTAGCTCTACTACAGAATGTTTGCATTAAAGTAATGATAAATCAGTAATTAATACAAAGAATCTATTTTTTTCTTTTTTCTATTATAACAGGTGAACAAATGGAAAATATCTGATAAATTTATAAAAGCTTACAATTCTTGCTATACTTTAATATAATATAATATTAATGATATAATTAATTTGGTTTTACTCAACAACTATGGAATATATGTAATCTTAGATTCGCTACAATTATTATTAATGCTATTATTATTATTATTTTACGCACAATTAATTGAAGTATTAAATTACCAAAAAATTTGAAAAATTAGCTGAAAATACAATTTTTGAAGCAAATATCATGAAAACAATATGTTTTAATATTTTTATTCAAATGTTTGTTTGAGTTTAAGTATGTTTTGAGATAAATTAAATTGTTTTGAATGTCATTTCATTTGTTTTGATGTATTTATAGTATTTTCATATCATTTTGGTTTCAGATAATGAATACAAAGCGCTTTTATAACATTTAATAAGTCTCTATCGAAAAAGGCAGTCTCAAGTCCATATGTGAAAATCTAAACCATTTACTACAGAAGACCAAGTATGTTTTTGTGATTCTATTATATAAGCCTGATTAGATATTATTGAAGTGTTAACTAACATTGAATTATTTGGAATTCCTATTGAATTTTAATTTCAAAATAAAAATGAAACTATGAATGACTCAGGAGTGAAACAGTGATCCCTGACTGGGTTGAAATGCCCAGGTGTGTAACGAGAAGATTGGACAAAGAAAGAACTCCGTGACTCCACCATAATTGCTCATGAACTTACTAGACTCTTACTGAAAAACAACCACAATACATTTCTGTCCGTCACATATATGTAAAAATCTTGTGTAGTATTCAATACTAATTTATACAAAGTTTTATTTTTATTTTGAAATAAAAATTCAATAGGACCAATTCCAAATAATTAAATGTTAGTGAACACTTCAATAATATCCAACCAGGCTTATCTAACTTGTGACAGCGAGGATAGTGTCAAAGATTAAAGAGGACATAGAAGACTCGTGGCGATAGCTGATGGTATACAGCAATTAACAACTTTTGGTTTAAGTCTTCTTAGGACTCAAAGTCCAGCAAATTAACCCCAGATAGAAAGAATGCTCACCCAAGTAGGGTTATAACAGAACAACTCTCTTGTCCTCAAGAACGAGAAGTAAAGTATGGCCTCTACTCCCCTAAAGCTACTCTACTCCGAGAACTTGTCACGAAAACTGAATGCAACCATTTTTCACAAAATATTGTCATATATTATGAACATTAATGTTGAAAAGCACATATTTTTTAAATAACGCGGAACATTATTGAGCCACCAGTAGAGGCCATCACTAAACAACATTCCCTATGTGCTCCACATACCATAACTTAAGGCATTTATTAGTCCATTTTCTTTAGTCTATATTCATACTGAATGTTGTTTAGTGATGGCATCTACTGGTGGCTCAATAATGTTTGCGCTATTTAAAAAATATGCGAAAATCAACATAGCTGATTCAGTCATAGTCATAGCTGATTATGACTTTTAAAATAATTTTAAGTATTTTTTGTTCCAATATATCCATTAAAAATCCAGAGAAATTAAATAAAAAGATGATTTGGGAAAGACTTCTAGTTTACCCAAATGGACATATTGAGATAATTTTGTAAAGACAGTAAATTATATGGATTGGGAATCATCAAATGAGAATCAAGCTAAGCTATAGACATATACTGCAACTGCTATACAGTTGATTCTCTTTTGATGAATTACCAATCCATATACTTTTTGTTTGTGATTTTATAAAAGTTATTCAATTATATTATAGCAATATTCAAAACACATGTAAAGTTCTAAGAAAAAGATTCTTTATTATAACTTTTTTTTATTAAAGATGACTGAATTGTTAGGTATTAAACATTCGCAGATATTTATCATTGAAAAACAAATTCAAAAGCATTCAATAATTTTTTTATTCTTAAAGCATTTACTCGTTTAAAATCTTTAAGAAAAAGAAATAAAAAATTTATTTTCTCTGATATCTGTTTCAAACAGAAGAATCATTTAAACTTGATTTATAAGCGTTGGGCAAAACTTCTCAAACAAACAATAAAACAAACATATCTTTAATTCTGAATGCGTTCAATACTTATTCTGACTTTTAATACGATTTAATAAACATAAAAAGTAGAAGAATTTAAAATTAGTTTTTCTTTTAATTTTATTGATTCAATGTTTAATTCTGTACTCTTTTATATGTATAACAGCTAACGGCACCGTCAGAACTACTGCACGCCGTCGTCGCTCTATATCATACATATTTACCCGGATATTCATTGGAAGTACTCTATAAAACCATATGCAAAGAAGGTTCGCGTACTTTATTGCTTCTGAGGGATGGATCAGGTATTCTAAGCCTTTAAATAGCTATCGATTTATTATTCAAACCATTCTCTCTTTGGATTAGAAATAATCCACGAATTGAAAAACAATCTGAAAAATAAGAATAACAACAATAAAAAGTCCGGTAAATATTGAAATTTATTCCGAAATATTTAGCTTTAAGTGTAATTTAAGATTTAGTTATTATAATAGAATAAATCATTTCATTTCGATATAATATTAAGTAAAAGTAGAAATATTTGGAAGAAAATTATATAAATTTCTTTTGAATTTTCATTAATCCGTTTATCCAAACAATAATTAACTATTACTTTTAGACAATTCTTATAATTGAGTGCCTTTACTCACGACTAAAGCCTTTGGCAATTCATATACTGTCGATAATTCAGTTCCAAAGCTATTAAATAAATAATTCGTTTTTGTGAAAAATGTTTTGTTGCTTAAAATATAAGAATCCAAACCTAAAAAACTTAGAGCTTTTGAGATATTGTGAAAATCCTTTTTCACTTCAATACTTCTATTTAGTAACAGATGTGAGAGAATTGAAAAAATAATATATTAAAGAAATTCATAAAAAACTAAAATACAAAACAAAAATGAAAGTAAAATTCAATAATAATATCCATCACAAGAGTTATCAATTATAGATCAGAATTTGATCATAAGATCAAATCAAATTATATGAAACAAAAACTTATGGCACAAGACTAATGAAGTTCAAGTGCTTCCTATAAACAAATCTCATATAAGGGCTCTCACAACAAATGAACAATATCATAAATTCTTATGTTATCCTTAACTCTATTATTCATTTATTATTATTATAGCCTATAATTTATAGCCAATATTGTAGAGTTGAATACATTTATAAATTCTAATTTATTTTGTGCATAAAAAGTAAGATTAAAATAATTTTAACTCAAATATATTATTCTTTGCAATCAGTGTTTAGTTTCTGGAATTTAATTTTTTGAGTTCAGTTTAAATTCAATGACTTATCAATTGAATAATTCATAGAAAATTGATTTTTTTGGCTTTGCGTCACCCCAAAAGTCCTAATCTCAGAATTCCTAATCCCAAAAATCCTAAAATTTTTATCCCATAAAACCTAATCCCAATAATACTAATATTTTTAGAAAAATTTTATAAATTAGGAATTTTGGGACAAAAATTATATTTTTAGGATTTATGGGAATTAGGATTTTTGGGATTAAGTTTTATGGGATTAGTAATTTTGGGATTAGGTTTTTTGGGGTGGAACCAAAAAGACACATTCAATTCAGGGATAAACATAGGAGAATCGATTAGATTTCCTCTTATCGGAATAATCCCCAAATTCAAAATTAAAATATGCAAAAATTTACTGTAATGTTTTAAAAACTATTCTCCTAAGTTTATAGTTTTGAATATTTGTCTTATTATTCCTTATTCATAGCCAATGTTTGGTTATCTCTGATTTAATTATTGAATTGTTGGAGATGTGCACGAATTTTATGTTTAGGACAGTTACATGACTCAATAGAATTACTGAAAATTAAAGTGTAAGTAATTATTTGAAGTAAATCACGAACAGAGCAATCATTTAAGTAATATATAATTTGTTAATTAATTTATATCATATGAAAGTGAATATCAAAATTGAATTGAGATATAGTGTATGTTGTAAATTACCACGAGCTCATTTCTTTTTTTAGAACTATATTATTTTATAGAGATTATTTATTTATAAAAACATTATTAAATAAAATAATTTACATTGTTTTGAATGGAAGGTTTTTACTTAAAGATAATTAGATTTCTTGTTATCTGAATGCCTGTGTTTATGATTTTGAATTTTAAAATTTGAATCAAGAAGATATTAAAATTAAGTTAAAAATATAATCCAACGATTTTTTTTATTTCTGCACACATTGTGCTACCTTTCTTGTGCATCCATATAATATTCATAATCAATGATTTAAATGTGCCCCTTTTGTTCCCTAAAATATGCGAACGTTATTAATGGCATAATATTTTATACTTTCTAAACAATAGATGGGTATCCTTATATCTAAACAGCATATTATTTCAGTTAAATTTATTATTTAACTTAAATAATATGCTGTTTGGATATACGGATACCCATCTATTGTTTATTTTTAAAACTATTTATGTAACGTAGGTTTCGGTCTTCTAATACGCTCCCGGTAATAAATTTATATAGCTTAATAAGAGTTTACTAATTTCAAAAACGATTACTAAAATAACACTTTTTTCACTCAAAAATATTTGCAAAATATAAATAATAATTTCAATTAGAATTAAATAAATTATTTAATTAACGCATTTACTTTGAATTTAACGACAATCATATTAGTTAAAATTAAACATTTTTGTTGCTCACGCTGTTAAGTTTTTATTCATAAGATGGAAAATAGCATCTGAAACAATATTGGCCACCCTTTTAAATCACTGTTCATAATTAATGTCCAAGTTCTCTTCTTACATTTTAAGAGATATTTTCCAAAATATTACCCATACCCTATTTTTAGTTTGAGATTGGCTATTTCTGAACTAATTATTTTTATAATTTTCAAATATATTGAAGAATAATATAAGGACACATAAGTAAGGGTGCGCATAGGATGAAAAGTCAGGGGGTATAGGGTCATATTTTGCTCAAATATTATAGATCAAAATATGAAAATTGCGTAAAATCCAAAAAAATTGCTGCCTGCGGAGCAGATGTCAAGAGGTATTTTGGTCATTTTTCGGAGAAATGGGAAGGGTATTTTGATTATATCCTCCATTGCCCTTCCCTAACACATAAGAAGGCAGCACATTATGTGCCGAAATAAAAAATCGTAGTTTTTATAATTTAGGTTTAAAACATATTTGAATAAATTAATAAAATAAAAACAAAAGCGCTTTTATAATCTTTATGACAATAATAGAATTTATAATGAATTTAATTATAGATTTATGTCATTTTATAATTACAAACTGGAAAAGGCATAAAAATTTAATTAAATTTCTACAATGTATGTTGTCGTGAATCACGAATGGAAAGGAAAACTCCATATATTTTTACCTTTATATACCATATGTTATTGGCTCTGCTTTTATATGATATAAATATTTTGTATAATATAATAAATTAATTATATTCATTAAAAAATAAAATATTAATTAATAATTATATATTTTAAATCTTATATTTGAAATTCGTCTTATAATTCTTTAAATCAGAGATGGCCATGTTATAAAGAAATAAAGCACAGTTACAGTAAATTTTTAAATCCATTATCCATCATTGTTAAAATTCTATATCTCTGAACATTTTTTTCCATAAGTTAAACAAATTTTGCGATCGTAAGATGCATTATTTGAATTATTTACCTTGATTTAAGGTTGATATTAGTGCGCATAACTAATTACAGGGATTTCTACATAATTTTCTGAATATTTAAACAAACAAAATTTAAAAAATATTATGTCTGATAATTAATTGGAATGTATTAGTAATAGTTTTTTCATTTAAAGCTGGGCCAGATATAGCCTTATATATACTATATCTGGCCCAGCTTTAAATGAAAAGAATTGTATTTATGTGATTATCACTTTCATAATACATTGCATACTTGCAGCAGGAAAAAATAATGGGCCACTTTATTGCCTTACAGGAAAGCAGGGATTGGTAAAGGAGGGTACAACCTGGAATACACCCCTGTGATTTTAGCCGATACCCCCTACCCTCATAGCAATTATGAGAAAACGGCATCGATGAGGTGGTTTTCGGAATATTCCGTGAAATTCTAAATTCTTAGAAAGATAACAGAAATTTGTTAAATTTTTGCTAAATTTTGTCAAATTCTTTTAAATTCTCTCAAAATTTGTCGAAATTCTATTAAATTACTTCATTGTTAATTATTAAATATTCTGCACATAGCGTTAGTTCGATTGATTAAACTGAAACTTTTCCTTGAATTCATAATTTCAATAGTATTAAAATGTATTCATTTAAATAATTAAACAAATTACTTTTTAATTAATTAAATCTATTTATGGAATACTGTATATAAACGGGTTTCAAAATATTTTAGGTTATTAATAAAGTGGATTGTAATTTATTTTTTATAATGTTTAAATTAATTTTTATTATTCAAAAAATTTATTACTATTTGTATTACAATTTTACAGATATTCCAGCCTTAGTAATCTAGAGCTCCCAAATTTTCCCCTTTTTGGGGGTACTTGCATTTAATGTGTCAACGTATTTATAACTAAATTATAGTCACTTTAGTCACAATAGTCACTTTATTCATGTCTAATTGTCACCCTGTTTATGTTGATATTTTAGAACTAAATATTGAATCAATAAAAAACTTTATTCAAATCTGACAATTTGGTTGTGAAGCTGTCCTATCAAACTAGACTAGATACTTAAAAGATATATTTCTTCAATAATTTTTTAATAGAAACTGTACTCGAAATCAGCTCTGAGGTATCCGGTCTTTAGGAGCCTAAAACGCCAGGGGGTAAACCTGGCTAGAACCCCCCCCCCTCTGCACATCCCTGAACACATTGAATGTAAACACATATTTGTAAAGGATGAATTTGGGGCCCTGGACAGCAAGAGCTGGAATATCTGTTTAAAATTTTAAAATTGAACTCAAATACAATTTTATTCATATCCCATCTACGTCGTGTTGCGTTCCAAAATTCAAAGGTGATTTGCAAATTCTTCGAGAAATAGATATTTTTTCCAAACATAATTTCTCAGGTTAAATGAATATTTGTGAATATACTCTGAATATAACTATAAATCGCTGGTTTTATTAGCAATAAATTATTTGTCATATTCAAATTCTTCATTAAACATTTAAAGTGATTGTTAACGTGCTTTAAAAAATAAGATTAACTGGCGCGTTACAAACAAATCCTTGTTAGATTTTATTAATGAATTGTTAACAAAATAATATTTTCCGAGTTGTTGAGCAAATTATTTACACAAAATTAATTCCGACTATTTTAAGCTAATATTATCAAAACTATATAACATATGACTAAACTGTTATAATTTAAAAGTTATTTCAAATGTTTATGAGCTCTAAATGTAATCAAATAATAAGACTAACAATCTGTAAAAATAAGTATATCACTCTACAAATGACTTAAACAACAAAAAACAAATTAAAATAAAATACTGAAACATCTTTTCATCTGATTTGTTGGATCGGAAACAATAAGTTTTTTCCTATAAAATAGTTATTTAAGAATACTTTACTTAAGAATATAAGTAATACTTATTTTGATTAAAGCAAAGAATAATCTTCTCTAATAAAACATAATTCAATTAATCAAATATTAAGTATAAATATTTTTAACTCCACTCCAGAAGAGCTGAACAACAAGAAGAGAGAGGGAGGACAGGGATCTGATTGTTTGATATCTCCGGATGACATAGAGAACAACTCGAGTGTATTTGATGTGAAGCCAAATGAGAATACAAACCAAACAATTATAAGTCCTTCGTCTTCGAGTTCTGATGAGATACTAAATAATGAGACACTTTCGCCCACAACAACCCTAACCACTACTAACGATGAGGGCATTGACAACTCATCTGTCATTTCAGGTGATGGCTATCAAAGTGACAATTGGTCGATATCGTCATTCAAGCATCAGAGGTAAGGCATCTCTTTATTCTGTAAAGTGTTGTTAAAACTAAATTCTCAATTGACCTGAATTTCACGAAAGAGCCATTACTTATTCTATTAATGGAGAAGTTTATTGTCGATACAAAACATTGTAAGACTTGAACCACAAAAACACTATAATAATGGTTTTGAACAAAAACAGAATTTCTAGTCTTTAAAATTTGATTAAAGAATTGTCTGTCTTTTGAAATCAAATTTATCCTATAATAACTCAATTTTTCTTATAATAAATACTTTTGCAATACATTGAATGATAGATAAATTAATCTAAGATAATATAAGAATAAAGGAATTGAATAAACCCTTAATTAAATTGAATGAATGAATCGAATATTTAAATTAATTTTCTTTCTCTTATCTTTGATTATGTAAATCGATTCAGAGATTCAATTGAATTCTCAATCATTCAATTTGTTGACTGAATTCAAATGAATGTTTTGGAAAAACCGAAAGTTTTATTTTCAATCAGATTATTCACACTTTCCTTAATTCGAGACATTCTTTTGAATAATTGTGTTTTTATACAAATCATTAGTTTCTATAATTAAATCGATTTAAATTACATTTTAATCTATTATTTATTTAAATTCAAAGCAAAAAATGTTATATAAAAATACATTAGATTTATGTCCGGATGTGATGTTGGAATCAATTTATTCTTTAAGGAAAAAATAATTCTTTATTTTTCTTATTTATATAAATAGTAATTCAATTCTTCACATTTGAAAAATAAATTAATTCAGAAAAATAGAAACTGCTTTAAAATTCTAATTAAGAAATATTTCAAACGATTCCCAAAAATACACGTTTTTAGATCACGAATGCAGTGAAATGTTTATTAACTTTTCTCGAATAGACTTTTATTAAACTTCAATACATTTTGAAATTCACTTTCTATTGTCTAATAATTTAATAATAGAGATGTCATTGAGAATGTAATTGAAGTTTCGAGGGTTTGATCTCTAAATAGTTAATCAAATTTACGATTATTTTACATTAGAGTCGAACACATTCTCCAGAGAATTGAATTCTCAGAGCTTTTAATTAAAATTAATTAATTGTATGCAATAAATAAACACAATATATAATTCATAATATGAATCGGACAGAAACCAAATGAATGCACTTGCTTTAAAAACTTTCCTCGTGTTCTTGCATCCTGAGCCTGCTGTATATTGGCATTATAATTTTTATGTATAAGTTCGAGTAATGCGTCAATGAATTTGTAAACATATAAACAACTTTACGATAAAGTATTAATAAAATACACAATTCATTAATACATTACTCGAACTTATATATAAAAATTATAATGCCAATATACAGCTGGTTCAAGATGCAAGAACACGAGGAAAAGCTTTTAAAGCAAGTGCATTTGGTCTATGTCTGATTCATATGTTATTTATACCATATTATTAGAGCACTTGTACTTCTAATGCGATGTGAGATATAGATAAACGTATGACATACGTCTACATTGATTATAGAATATCGGGAATGGACTATCATTTAATTCTTATCACATCTCTAATTAAATTCCGAAATAAAAGGAATATTCTATATAATACAGTATATCTACGGGAATAAGATATGAGAATTAGTTATGTTATAAATACCAGAAAAGAGAAGCATTTATAATAAAATTGTTTATCAAAATTTATAAATAAATACTAAAAGATTAAATGTTAGACAGAGCTGACCAACTGTTCCACAATAAGCTATTCATTTTTGTTAGGAAAAGCATTATTTATATGACTCTATTTGCTTTACTTGGGACAGAACCAGAATATACCTGTGCTCTTTTATATTGCAAAAATATCTATATTTTTATTAAATTCTAAATTACTGTATATATAATTTAATTCTTTGATTGTAATCAGACAATCAAAAAAACCTTACCCGCGGGTAACTAACCATTCCCTTAGACTAATCAAATATAGTTACAATGCATTCTAACCAATCAAGGGATGAATTATGTTTCTAATTGAGCGCCAACTTTGAATTTTTTTGAATCACTGATTGTAATCATTCGGAATAAAATTTTATTTAATATCAGTTTCTTTTGTTTTTAACTCAAGTACTTCTTTTCAAAACTCAAGAGAATTTAATGGTCTGGTCTGTTGTGGCCCTTCTTTAATTAAATGCTATATAGTATATACAATTATATTGAGATCGATATCAAATAGTGTTGCGAACGGTGTTTAGAATGTTAATAGAGTTTGTCTGACAACTAGAATAGACATGACTTCTATTGTAGACACAAGAAATATATCTGAAATGAAGAATAAATGTATTTAATTTACAGTTATTTAATAATTCAGGTTATAATTTAATTATTTATAATTAATCATTAACTCAACTGAATTTGTAAAACAATTTCAAATCAAATGTTATGAAACAAATATATATTTTATTTAAGAATTAGAAGCACTAAAAAATTTATGAATCTATTTATGAGATTATTTAGTTTTAAGAACATCATCAAGTCAAAAAACATCAGTCGATATCTTTTAAGTATCTAGTCTAGTTTAATAGGGCAGCTTTACATATCACAAATCTGTCCTATGAAATTTTCTGTATTTTCAAAACAGGGAAAATTTCTCGTTTTCTTCACAATCAATTACATGTTCTGAACCAAAATATAAGTACTTACATATTATATAAATTCATAACTTGCACATGATAAAATTTTTAAAAATTCCAGTGGTGCCCAATGTAGGAATTTAGAATCTAGGGGATGGTCAGGGATATTGCGTGATATTGTGTGATTTGGCTATTGTTGTTTATTACGTAAAATTAAACCTAGAAGCTTACGAACTTTCGTGCAATTTGTGGTTTAGTATTTTTTCTTATAAACGCTAACCTATGCCAGTTTATGGCCATTCAGGAGAAAACACAATAATAATTTTAATTCATACAATTTTAGAAATTTTTTTTTATTTTAATGAATGAAATTTTATAAATACATGAAATAATAAATTATTGTTTTAAGAAAACATAAGAATATTTTTAAAAAATTATAAATATTTAATATTTAATGATAAATAATTACAATATTTGTTGAATAAAATTCTTGTCCGAAATATCGATTTGTTTCTCGATATTTAGAGAATAATTGTTTGCGTCGGTTCTGAAGGTTAAGATTCTTTTCTCTTTGTGTCCACTCATACGATATTTTTTAAAAATGGATTAAATATAAAATATTTGGTAAAAGTTTGAATAATGATATGAAAAACGTATAAGTAATACAATATAACAGAATGTTATTATTCAATAACTAAGAGAAATGTTTTCAATTAAAAGAAATTAAAAATGTAAATCATTTTATTAATAGTTTGCATGAGTTTTGGAATGCATTCTCAATACAAGCAAATCATCGAAACGACGCCAGCATTTACTGCACGGGAATGGATACCACTCTTTGGTATATCTTCTCAGATCTTTGACCCTTTCCTCCTCTTCGCTATAGGAGCTATAATTCCTAACTGTTTTGTCTTTGTCTATGTTTTCACTTTTATTTTTTGAATTATTGCTGTAATCGATGTCTAAATCAATGCTTACTTTCCTTTGAAGGGTTTTAATAGAATCGGAATTATAAGCTTTCGAGTTATGGTATGTCTGCAAATGTTTGCACTGAATGTGTCCGATGAGGCCCTGCAGACCCTCAGAAAAGAATTCGCATTTTTTGCATTTAAAGACATTTTGTTCACTAATTTCACAAAAAATGTCGAATTTTTTGATTATATCAATCGAACTGGTGTTCAATCCTGTGTTGTAATGGAGCCGATGTGGGCAGAGGTGGTTGTTGTGAATGTGCCGTTTGATCGCCGAATGAGCGTTTGTTTTGAAATTGCATTCAGTATTGAAACCACATTTGAAAAACTTTATCCCATTTTCAACAATTCGTTGACGGAATCTATAGATACTTCGATTCCCGCAAACAGTGGTCAATGTTTTGCCGTTCGCGACACCAAAACCGCACAAATGGTTTTGTTTGTGAATTCTCAATGAGTTTGGACTAAAAAATGTTTTATTGCAACCATTTATTTGACATTTGTATAAAAATTGTCTCAAATGTCTGCCATTTATATGAATAGCCATTCGAGTCGAGGCCTTAAACCCGAATGTCTTGTGTTCACAGAATCCACAAATAAATTCTTTTTGTCCGTTAAATGTATTTCTTTGGCAATAGTTTTCAACGCTTTTAATCGACTGAAAACCCATTCCATTAACCAATGGTTTAATCATTTGTTGTGGAGTTGAGTCCAAACAGTTGTCTCCAATCGATTGGTTCACGTCTTCGGACTCTCCTCTCTGTCGGTCATTAACTGCACTCACATTCGCATCGATTGAATGGCATCTCCTCTGCGGTTGTCTTTGCCTTTGATGTTGTCTTTTGTGGTCAATCAAAGACCTTTTGCTAAACAATACTTTTGCGCAACCAATGAATCGACATTTGAATACAATTTCATTTATTTTTCGATTAATTGATTTGAATTTCGATATATTTTTGACGAATTTATGGCATTTATAGCCATTAGTGGCCGAATGTGTCGACCACTGCATTGTCTTCGAGTGATTGTCTCTCAAGTGATCTCTTATTTGGGACTCATTTCTGAAAATTAGTTTGCATTCAATGCATTTGAATAGAGTTATCACTCATTTTGAGTCACTTTTACTAATTATTGATTCAATGGTTTATAAATAATATTTTAATAATTGTTTTGAAAGCAATTTATGAGAATTTGTCAGAAATTGTCTTATATTCACAATAACTGTTCACTAATAACGTATAGCTCTAACAATGCAAGTCTATGGACCTTAGGATTAAAAATGTAGGTTTTTTCAATTCTAAAACTTAAATTGGCCCAAAAGAAGATGCTATGAAAAATTCTAGGGTGTACAAAAAATTCTAACCACCTTTAGGAGGGGTCCAAAATATAATGTATTATTGCCTATAATTCTTGATAGTATTAAATTCTCATTCAATTAAAAATTTACAGTTTCTTATTTTATGAAATAAATTTTGTGGAGTATATAAATGAATATAATCTTAATCAATATATTTATAACAGTTTCAGAATTTATCATTAATTCCAAATAACAAAATGATCCTGACGTTAATAGCTGGTCATTTTTTGCCAATTTTAAAAATACGCTAACACGACTTGTTTAAAAGTTGCTAGAATAGAGACGAGATATGTTAAGGGGATAAAAATTATAGCCAATTCTAATGGTCAATAGGGCTACTAAATCCACATTAGAAATTTCTAGTATTTTGTTGTTTTCTGAATCAGCTTTACAATATTTCGTACACTTGGTATTTTAGGACACTTCCACACTTAACTCATTGTCTTCTTCAGCGAATCTGAGTCTTAACTGAACACTCATTTTGCATCGCCAGTGAAATTATAAGCTTCTTGAGATATAATCCAAATGATCTAGATACAATATATATGAATAAATATATGTACTCTGTATAAAATAAACGTGGAAACCTTTCATTATTTAATTGTAATGATTATTATTGTGCAATAAATGGGCATCATTAATTTGATTAGATGATAATGGTCAGAGTAATCAAAAGTAACTAATTTTTGCATTTATTATAGCAGTCAATTGCAAATATGTGTTCTAATTATTAAATTGTTTAATCAAATTGATTATCAACAATGAGTTGATTGCATGACAAAAGCAAATGAAATTCTCATTTAATATTCGCTTTTATATTAACTTTAATTAGAGACTCGTTTGGACCTATTTATTAAGTAGACGTCAGACTTTAAACATAAGAATTATAAATTTCATCCCTATTTAATAAGTTATTAATACTTTTGACATTTTAGAGATGTCTACTATTTGTAGAATAGAGTAGGGATGGCCAATGATGGGTATAGCCAAAATACCTCCTGTCTCCGAAAAATGACTAAAATACCCCCTGTAAATCTGTGAAGAAGAACAAAACAGGTCTCCCCTAACATTTTGGTATGACATTTAAGCAGTACCAATTTTTTGTAAATTCAAAAATATTTATCTTTAATTATGAATTTCTGTTTTGTAAAGGTTTTCTTATAAAAAATTAAAAACTATCAAAACACTTTAATCACATTCAGACATGTGATCACATAACATAATGCTATCAGATAACAAGCTATTACATATTAACATGCTTAATATTTATACAATATAATTTTCTTATTGGCATTATCTACTTAACTGTTTTTATGTACTGTATAATTAATAGAAAATAGTACTATAGAAAATACTATAATGAATAAATAATATCAATACCATTTTTAAAACAATAATTGGACTTTTTTAAAAATACCTCCTATATCCCCTATGACTTTGAGGCTCTTATCAGTACCCTATACCCCCTGTCTTTGGCTATTCCTAGAATAGAGAATAATAGTTTCAATGATTTCTAACTTTCTTAGTTAAAACTATTATTTCATTAAATTTTAATCACAAACATCTGTTATATTTATAGATATTGTTCAATAAATGATATATTAATGGACAATACGGTCAATAATACAAGAAATATATGGACCGATAGATACAGCAATGGAAACGACAATAATAATAACAATAATAACCATGCTTATAATAAGAACAGAACTTCTCGGCCGACTTCTAGAAATTCAGAAAATAAAGTTTTTTCGAAACATAATTCTATAAATAGTATAACAGATATATTCAAGGATTCAGATGATGATTACGACGAGGAAAGGTATGGCAAGACATTAATTTTTATATAGTTTACACTAAATCTATATTACATTCTGTGAATCGATTAGTTTAACTAAAAATATCTTAACATTTGTTATAAGTATGGATGAGGAGGAAGAAGAAAAAGAAGACTTTATGCGAGGTATGGAAGCATTTATGAGAGGAGTAGCTCTAAGGAAGAGTCAAATCAGTGATGAAAACTTTTCCGACACCTCTGCTCAGATCGGCATTGAACACAGGCTTATTGGTTGCGCCACTTTTCACAAGAGTTATCGGTAAGGAATGAGAAATATTAAAATCATTTTATTCCACAACTATTTGTATGTTTAGAACAAGTATTTATTGGATATATTTATAGTTTTTGCACTTATATTATCGTAAGTTATATTTATAATAGAGTATAGTTTGGGTCATATCAATAGGGAATTCATGTTTGAGGTCAGGTGCGAACCCCCGCTAATCTAAGCCATCATCCCATGAATTATTGCCCTTTTCCTCAACTTATAAAATAGAAGTCTTTATTAGAAGAGCATATTTTTATATTAATTTAATTATAATTAATTTTTGTGAAAATAATTTAAAAATAATATTTTTTGCATTTATATTGAAAACTTTTTGATAACTGCATAATAAACATAACTAACTTGTAAGTCTATAATATTGCATACATTTAAAAATTACTGATACAGTATTAATATTTATATAATATAATAACATATAAGAAATAAATTTAAATTCAATATTCAAAATTTATGCACTCATTAACCTCATGTCAATGTGTTTTTAGTTGATTCTAAAGCTTAAAAAGAGAGCAATGCTTTTAAAATGCTTTCCCAATTATTTCAATGAAAATTTCTAATTTTGAAAATAATTGACATAAAATTTATGCGAATATGATTTATATAAGAGTTTCCAATTAAATGAAAAATCTTGAGAATTGTTTGGAAGACTTTTTTTTTGTTTATTTGTTGAGAAAATCTTTTAAAAAATAATTGGATATTAGAATGAGCTTCGCTAACATTTTCTATAAACTTATTTAAGGCTTAAATTTTTAATTAAATAAATTTAATTGATTTATCGTCTAATTAAACAATTTTCATACATATAATTATCGATAATTTTTGAATTATTAGGTAATGATTGGAAAGGATATAGAGATAGTGTTTAATATAATTTTGATTAATTTTTTAAAAATCTATTTTACTTTAAATGCTATCAAAACACGCTTTTCAGGAAAAATAAAAGAATTTATTTTCACGTCGTGTTAGAAATGAATTATTAATACTATTAATATTTAATGAGTTGTTAGTGTTTCATAAAATTTTTTATGATTCAAAATCCAAAATTTGATAGAATTATTTGGTTATCGAATTTTCTCGAATCAATTAGTCATGAAGTCTAGACTTTAGAAAGTCATGAAAATCGATATTTTTGCAAATTAAAAAATTATATTATTATCTCTATTACTGACTACAAAGTATAACAATTTTTATTAATTTAAGAAATTATTATATTTTAATTAGTAATGGGAGCAGTGATGTGATCTGGGACTTGAATCAGATAAGAGATTGAAACCGAATCATATCTACTAATACAAACTCTATTGAACTCCATTGAAATCTATAGAGTTTGTATTAGTAGATATGATTCAGTTTCAATGTCTTATTTGATTCAAGCCCCTAGATCACATCACTGTTTGATAACATTTAAATAGATTTGAAATGAGAGATATTGTTATAATATAATTAGCATTAACAGAAATATGCTTTATTCTGTGACAAAACTTCACTGCGTTTCACAAATTAGATACAGTTTTAAATTAATATTTTAAAATGAAAATTTAAGAAATTGGTTCATCAAAATGATATCGTCTTGATTTTTTAAAATTTTGTTTAGTTAATTAAAAAAAAGTTAAAAAATGTTCATTCCTTTACTGTTCAAGAAATTAATGTAAAATACAAAAGTAAACTATCATTTGTTAAACATTAGTAAAGGTATTTGTTTTATTTTAAACTTCCAAATCAATTATTAATCATTTTAATAAAATTCTTAAGCTCTTAACAAAAAATGAAGTGAAGAATCATAGTTCTCTAATCAATAAACCTTTCTAATATTGAGTACAGTTAAACAGTTCGCAATTGTATAATACAGTGAAGTTCTTAAAGCATATTTATGTTCAATATAATCTAACTATTTAGTAAAATCATTTACAATACTAATTTTAGAATTGGATTTTATATTTGTTAATGTTAAAATGCAATTGATAACAATGAGTAGTGATTTCCTTTAGTCTGGCAGTCAACACGTGACATGCCCTAGTGTACAATATTTTGTATTGTACTATTGTTATTGAAACTCATCTTCAGACATACATCTCTAGTCATAATTAATAAAATTATTATTATTATTATTCTAACAGGAATATAGAGGTGTGGGGTAATTAATTAAAATATAAGCCAATCACGAATTAGCACATTTGTTGTCATTGTATTGGTTATT
>JAQFXN010000400.1:0-22885 GCA_034693365.1 Liacarus xylariae | reverse complement strand
CCATACTGGGTTCCCCAGTTTTATATTAATTATGTATTACTATTTTTACATTATTAAGCGATTTAAACAGAAAGAACGTTAAATTCTCTCGGTCAGCCAAAATACTTCCATGTTAAGTCCAAAACAAGTGAGTCATAAAGACATCTCTCCCTCGAAAAAGTAATACTAAAAAACATTTGCTTTTAATTCCAATCCATTTTCGATAATCAACAGATCGAGTCTTTCTCTCAGTTCATAAATAACACATAACTTATTTAATGAGCAAATAATTCCAAATATAGAACTTTGAAGGAGAATATGGAGTAATGTCTCAAAAATACTAAACAAAGTGTTCGAAAGCTGTGGCAGTCTTTGCGTCAAAAGATGAGCGAAAAGCGAATGTAATTTATTAAATGGATTCAAATGTAATATAATTTCTATTATGCCTCAGACGTTCTCCTTTTCCTTATCACTTCTCTCCTTATCTTTCTTGTGTTTCTTCTTGCGGAGGAAGGAAGGGGTTCGGATGCCTTTCTTCTTCTTGTCTTTATCCTTATCTTTCTTAGACTTTTCCAGTTCTTTGACCGGAGATCCCTTTCCGATGCAAACAAACAAATAATTAGTATCACATTTACACTACAATAATTGGTTACCTCTTTGCTACTCCTGGAAGCGCCCGAATAGTCTCCTAACTTGTCTTCTCCGTTGACGGCTGTATCACCTTTTCATCAAAAATATAATTATAATCAGAAAAAAGTTTTATAAATTGAAATTAACCAACAAATGAAGAACTGTTGACAAAAAGCACTAATAAAAAGTGATAACAAATTGTTTATATTTTTTTCTAACATTCAATTAATCAAATAATCGATTGGCAAAACAGTTCCACATTTGGAGTTCATTTTAAATTCAATACTGCATTACATTAGAGATTAATATATTATTAAAATATTAATTCAAATTAAGCAAAAATTAATAAACAAATTAAAACACAATTAATTGCGGAAAGAGTGGCCCAAAATGCAAAAACGACTTACTGGTGCTTTGTTTGTTTGGTTTGCGCTCAGATCTAAAGCGCCCCCGAGAAAAATACTTGTCCTCAGCGGCTATAATAGACGTGCGAAACGCAAAATGTTATAATTCATGCAAAAAATAAAATTCATTACTAAAACGAAAAGAATATAAAAGAAAAGTTTAGGAAAACAGAAATACAATTAATATTTTCATTACTTCTATTCGAAGGAACGCCTAATAAATGGTTTTCATATAATACCTTCGATTTTCTGAGACTCAGAAAACTCTGATATCCATTGGGTTTGCATTGAAAGAGAAAATATATTCTTAGAAAATGTACAGATATTACACACCTTGGGCTGCGAGTCGGGCCGAATGTGAGCGCTGCACACGATTATTGCTAGATATAGAAGCTATTCGAGAGAAAACAAATTCATATTTCATGCGATTTATAGTTCTATTAGTTTTTTAGTCAATGAAACGGAAATTATTAGAAGCAATGAATGCGAAAGAGAAGTCAGTTTTAGGCAAAACTCAATACACAAATCGATGTTATTGTCTGTTATTATACGACAAAAGCAATCAAAGAATTGTAAACTCAGACTAACCATCGATGGAAGGAGTGATCACTATTTGTGGTTCACTTGAATTGATTGTCGTATTTATTGAATGTTTGCCTAAATATTTTGCGAGAAATCAAAATCTGTTTAATTAATCTATTTTTTAACCATATTTTGAATCAATTATCAAAATTTATTTATTCATTAAAAGCGGCGCCAAATCACCAAAAGGTTTGCCCAAAAAAATAGCGTTTGTAGCCATACATACCCTCTTCATCAGACAATGGAGATGTGGGCGAAGTAGGACTAGCGATGTCTTGTGTCGTTTGATTCATGGAAACCGGTTCTATCAGAAGATGCCTAACAGAGTCGGGCACGTCATCGACTGACACAGAGAGGAATGAGTCATTAGTGTGATTCGTGAGCTTAGAGGCCAAGTCATGGCATACCTGGTTCTCCCCTTTGCTTTCTCTCAACAAACTGTTTATACTCTTCGATCTCCTGTTCGGTCACGTTATCGAACGGGTTCTTCGCGTACGCACTCTTATATACCATAGCGTTGTGTTGAAACTCGCGTTGAATTATGCCTTTAGAAGCGGCTCCAACTAAAACAACCTGATCTCCAGGCTTCTGGTCGTTCATGTGCTTCACCTCTTCCCACGTGACCCCTTCTAATATATGACTCTGTGGTCCGCCCGAGACTTTGTTTTGAAAGCGAATCTCTTTCATCTGATTTGCATTCAAAGAGGTTTGGAATTTAAGTTCAATTCAATTGATAACACATTAAGCGAACAGACATTTGCGACAACAAAATGATAGAAAAACTCGATGTCGAACACGAATAATGAATATTTTGATGACTGACCTCTTTTTGTTTTCGCTTGAATTCACTGGGATCGACACTCATAGGCACGAACTGGTGAGGGGTTTCTATTTTGATTGGAGTACTATGTGATGGAGACCCACTTTCCTGAACCCACTGCAGAAAAATGAAACAAAAATATACTTTTATTACTCAAATCCATAACAAAAATTAAAGCAATTTATATTTCAATTAGTGTCCAATAAATTTAATCAACACATTTGTGTGGGTTTTTGGAAAAATTATCGTTAAATTACATTCAAATCGTTTTTCTTAATAAACATTTTGAGTATTTTTAAGTTTAATTAAAATCCAATTAAAATACAAATTCAGAAATAATTAATTAATTAATAAAGAGATTCGACATTACATGAGATAAACATTTGTTTGTTTTCGATTAGATTTATTAGAAAATTGTTAATCAATTCGTTTAAATCAAATCAAATGCAATCAATCAATGCATTCAAACCTTAGTAATCTTTTTGGGATCATTGGTTCCGGACTCTAACACTTCCACCTTTTGGTAGACATTAGGGGAGTTAACCCAACGGAGTTTGTCCTGAGTTCGTCTTCCTTCCACTAATTTCTTCAATGGACTCAACCATTTGTCTTCTTCAAGATAATGGGCCAGAGATGAGGCAGAGGGCGGTTCCTCCACGTCATACTTCGTGCGCGTCTGATCTCCTCTGAGGAGTGGCTGTCTATACAGATATCCCGTACGGAATCCCTGCGAACACAACAACATTAATGGAACCCATTTATGGCAATTGAGTGCACACCAACCGCATTGTCCAACATTCGCATCTGTGCTTCAAATTCCAAATCCCAAACTTTCCATTTCTTCAATTTCTCCTTATGATCACTGGGTCTGTCCTCGTGTTCGGCATTTTGTGCAGACAATGGCGATCCTGGCCTTCCCTGTACTGTAGAACCGGCGGCTTTAACTACAGAGCGAACCTGTTCTACGGCTTCGGTAGACATAATTTGAATGTTCTCTAATCCACACGACATTAGTTTAATCTGTGTCTCACACGCGAGCACTACGTTCTGCATTAGAAACAGCGCCTCTTCTATAGACTCACCGCAGGCCACGACCCCGTGATTCCGTAAAACCAAAATCTTTTATAAATTTTGAAGTTTTAGTAAAAATTTGATAGAAATTAAAGCCTAAACTGAATACTTTATTATTTGGCCCCAAATTCCTGCCGATTTGGTCGCGTTCTTCGGGATCAACAAGTATTCCCTTATAGTCGTGATAACTAACATTGCCTAAAATGGCCGCCTCTTGACTCGCGGCCAGTAATCCGCACTTCATTGCAGAGACGGCAACACATGGAGAGTGATGTAAGTGAATGATTGCTTTGATGTCGGGTCGGGCAGAATGAATGGCTGAGTGCAGAACAAAACCGGCTCTAAAGTTGATTTAGAAATTTTAAATCAAAACTAATATTCGGAAAATGAATGCCTGTATTGAATACCTGTTGAAAGAGAAGTTTGTAGACCCGGGATCGATAACATTGGCCTGCATGTCCACTTTGAGCAGTGTAGAGGCCGTCACTTCATGGTATTGTAGGCCAAAAGGGTTTAATAAAAAATGTTCGGAGTCTTGACTGACGCGTGCCTTAAATTAATAATAATCTGATTAACAATCAGTTACTCGACTAAAGTAAAAGCACTTAAAGCATACAGTGATGTGATTATAGATGCCTTCAGACCAGCCGTAGAGTTCGACGAGTCTATAGACGGCCGCGAGTTTACAGCGAAGCAGTTTCTCTCCCTTTGCGTATCGAAAGCTATCGATGCCTCTGATGTCATTGATGGGCATACCTGAGTGGCCCAGTTTGGAGAGGGGAGAGTTTCGCGCAGAATGTGGTAATAAGAGTTCGGTCACCTGTTGGAGGGCCGAGAGAGAGGCGGGTAAATAGCCCTCATTTAGTTGTGATTCGATTATGCGTTCGAGTTCTTCTCTGAACACTTGACTATTCATAATCATATCGACTCGTTTTCGTCGATCCATTTCCTTCATGTCCTGATCAATGTCTGGTGGTCTCCACATCTGCCGCTGACATTCCGGGTCGTCGGGATCGAACTTCATGTCTGTGGTCACACCATTTTGTTCCGCTCCAGACATTCTCTGCAATCTATAGTCAAAATCAATACAATTTAAAGATTATTAGAGCTTTAAAATTGGGTTTGAAATGAATCGATTGTTAGGAAATGTTATTTTTAGCTTAACTACAAATTTGCGTCATTTTATATATAAACTGGTATTTAATACTTGGATTCAAATAATTATTCTCTTATTATATAATTTTTATTATATTATTCTACAATAGGAAGCGACAGATGAATGACAAATAGATATAAATAATTATATAAAAGACATCAATTTTATTCAATTCTCAATTGCGGCTAACTTTGAGACTCATTCTGGTTATTAAGGGTTCGTTAGCCTCAAAACAATAAACTCGTTGTAATAATCTAACCATTGATTATATGCTTCGAATCTATTAAACCATAAATTGAAATTGAAATGAATGACACTTTAAATGATCACATTTTAAGTCCAAACCAGACCTTTGAATTGACGGGTGTTTTGCAGTTATGATAACGATTTTACATAACGTTAGAAGAGAAACAAAAAATACAGGATATGACTAATGATAAGTATGCAAACAAGTGCTAAGATTTTATGCCTAATCTTAGTCTCTCTGTCATTAACAGTCAGATAATATCGTAAATGAATATAAATTCTAACTCTTGTCAGGCCTTCGAATCAAATTAACAATAAAAGGCAAATATTTGTAGTTATTTGGAGTGCAATTATATATACGGTATATAAGTTAATAAGTGAATACGTTTAGGAATTTTATGAATTCTATAGAAATTTAATGCAAATAATAAAATTCAAGTTATTATGATATATGCTATAATAGCCAAACGCAAAATGTATGCACAAATAATTATATCTGAATTGTAAATAATAATCAGATGACAACTCAATGCGTAAAGACATTCAAAAATCACTCACTTTTTTTAGGTAATCGTTAAATGTTTTGCAACAATGTTTCACAAAAAATTAATTCAAGACGTGATCCATATCTAAATGGATTCAATTATTAGATATAAAACATTTAATCAAAAAGCAATCGAAGAAATCACTACTAATTAACACAAAAAGAAATTAAAACAAAAGTTTTAAATAAAACAAAAATTAATTTAACTAATTAGTTGTGAAAACAGATTCACTGAGAATCACGAACTGAAATACAGTACAACAAAACACAAGACAATTATTGCGAACACAAAACTCGTTGGAACTGAACTTCCTATGAAAAAAACACTTCGAGAAGTACTGAATCGAAGAAGAACTTGAAATTTTTCAATTGTGGCTTTTTTGAATAAAACAAGGCTATAAACAATTTTAGGCACAATTTAATAATAGAGAGAATGTGTGTGTATTTGATGAGCTCATCCCCCCATTCCTCTTAATATTTTGTTCATTACGACCTTCTGAAGCAGTCAATCAGCTCTGAGATAGAGCTTAGAAACATATCTCAATATAAAAGAACTGTTGATTTATTTTATTAAACGTTTCCCAAAAAACTGAATTTATTTAATTCAAAAAGTATTGAACAGAAACTGAAATGTTTTGCTTTTTTGGGCGTTTAATAAGAGTAAAGAACAGATAATCAGTATTTTGGTTGTGTTTAGTATATCATAAAAAGAGATTTCTTATGAATTTCTTATGAAACACAGCAGAAGTGAATTTCGATGTGTTTGTTATCACAACTGGTTTGACAAAAATCAAGACAAGATAATAGAGTCAGTTCTGTATAATAATGTAGTTTTTTAGTATAGAGACTGTGAAACGAGGCCATCCATAGTAGTGGAGCACTGGTGAACCATAGCTCTAACCCAACCCACAGCTCAACACAAACCACTACAATATGTGGAAAATAAACTTTTTTTCATGCATTAGCCTTAGAATAATAATAACAATAAATTATATATTATATTAAAATATAAAGTATAGCCAAAAGGAAATAAAAACTTCAACATTGCGTTCGAATAACTTTTTTCAGTTTCATATTCGCATTGCATCTCATTTTTGTGTCTCTTTTTGTTGTTTCCCAATCAGACGATTGTTTTAGTTTACACTAATTCAGTGAAGTTTAGACTCAACACAACTGTAGTGTTAGGTTTAAACTGTCATTGAGTTAAGTCGGATATTATCTCATTATTAATAAAAGTGGTTTAATGTTATTCACTGTTTTTTGTTATGAGTTTCGCGATTAAACACAATATTATATTATATAAGGGTTGAGACAAAATAGTTGGCAAACTTTGCAGTTCTTTCTGGTCTAACATTTTAGTCGCTATGGAGAGTAGGCTATCGTTTATACAATGTATTACAGAATGGGATAAATCACTAATTCATTTGTGGCAATACTTTAATGACTGAAGTGTATGATCTGAAGGGAACGACACGACAGACAACAGACACATTACATGCCATCAAATGCTTAAATAGTTATAAAGTCTGAAAAATAAAATATGTATTGCAATGAAAAGCAAACACAAATTTCTATCATTAAGAAAAAGTTTCTTTAATTTTCTTCAAAAAATAAAAATATTATTTGTATTCAAGGCTTCGCATAATAGCGAATAGTATATCATTAAAAGCATTGAATACAAGTGTCTCTGTTTTGGGATTCAATATTCAAAATAAAAAATTTTGAGTCAATAGCCAATTGACTGCAATAACAATAACTCTTAGCCAACAATTATTTCAAAAGGAAATAATTCAAGTAATGAACACTTATTTAAAGTTCTCTATTATAAACATGTGTGCATACAATCGCTAACTTTACTATAACGAGAGTCTATTGTAAATGTAGTTTAATTTCTTAAAAATTACTACTAATGACTGTAAAACGACTATTAAACACAATAATGTGTTAAATACATTGTTTTTAATACTATAGTTAAAACAAAAAAGTTTATCAAACAATTTCTATGCTTTAAATGCGAAGAAAATTTTCTAATTTTTTATGTTTTCGTTTAAAACACTTAATATTCACTACAAAACTGCTATTCATTTAATGTTAATCGAAGTTAAGCTTTAAATATAGAAAAATATATGTATTTTCTATATTTATAAAGAGCTGAAAATTCAATAAATTATATACAAAAGTAGTAATTAATTCCAACCCTTTTTTCGAGAGTCTATCGCATGAATCGATTTAAAAGATATTTAATAATAGAGTGAAATAAATGCAAACGAAAACTAATATAAAAACTCGATTTCAATTAGGATTCTTGTATTGAAACAAGAGTTCAATATCTTTAACGTTACTAATGATGAGATGAGAAGAAACGATTTGAATATAAATTAATTGATTCAAAACATTAGACAAAACAATGCAATAATAAGTAGCGAATCAAACAAAATAAAGCAAAACATAATTAAATATAGAGAACAAGTCATAAACAGAAATATAAATAAATATAGACTTTTAAATGCAATCCACTATTGAGTCAATTGTTTTGCTTTTTTGAGGACAAATGTGTCAAAAGAATTAATAAAATAATTATTTCATTGAATGCAATATTCAATCAAATAATCAAAAAGTCATTTCATTTGATTTCAATTAAGTCTACAATTGAATTGAAGCCAAGTCTGCAATAAATATATTGTTTAAACAGAATTTTTTGCAAAAGATTTGGTTTAAAAATTTGTTGATTACTCAGTGAAGAGATAGAGAGTGAGAGAGAAATACAAAATTTAAAAATAAATATCACTAATAGTATTGAATTGAGTTAAGAATCGCTTACCGTTTCAGTCAATAGACAATTATAGACTAATTAATGGCTTTTAATAAATATTATCTAAAAATATATCCAAAATCAGTCGAATAGAGAGTTAAAAACACTATAAAAACAGTTAAAATAGAGTATAGTTTAAAACCAATGGTCAGGACTGAGAGCTGCTCTTTGGGCTGTAGGGCTCTGTAGGGACTGTTAGGGCGCGGTTGCACTCATACTCAACACTGTTTTACAAGTACTGCAACACTAGACGTAATGGCCGGCATTGCAGCGGTCTCTAACAGACAGCACAAGCACTATAGCTAGTGATGCCAAACCTCCAGTTCCACAGGCATTCTCAAGGAATTGAGGATTTTGTGGTCTCCTCAACAGTACTAACTCTAGTGAGAACTGCTTAACCTATTAGTGCACACATTCTAACCCCTCGGCCACTGAACTCCCCTCTAATATTCAACTGCTTCTTAAGGAAATGTCAAGAAAATTTTGGAATTGACCAAGGATAGGTAGATTTGCACTTGGCCACACTAACCACAGCATAAGATGGCATTTCATTGCAGTCACACATCAGAGTGTAGACACTGCACAGGCATTACAGTTAAGGCTATATAGCGCTGCGTTTTTTTTGGTATTTGAGTCAACAATTTGAGTGCCAGTGATTGTGTGCACCAATAGCTCAGGGATTAGCCAATAAGGAGTGAATCGATTGGCGCTAAAACTAAAATAAGAGCCAATGTTTACGTTTTAAAGCGATTATAGCATTGGAGAGGTATTTGTGCGCCAAAAGAGTCACTAAACCATTGACCACAACAGACATCAGACAAACGATCGTTTCATTCAATCTTTTCTCTGACTTTTAATTTGGATTTAATTTAATTTTGGACTCAATTTATTTGATTTTGTTTTATATTTAAAAACAATAACTTTTACGTTAAGCCAAACAAAAGGTATTTTTGAAGTTTAATTCAATAATAAATCTTAAGATTTGTTGATTCAAACCATACAATGAGTGTCAGAAAAGACGATTTGATTTGTCGGCGAAAAAAGTTTGCCATCGATTGGGCAGAACTGTGCGATTCAGACGCCGATGAAGAACAGCAATGGTCTGAACTGTTTGACCGAATGTTAGGCCAATCGGTTGAACTCATCCAATGCGACGCCGAGTGCAGTGAAAACGCGGAAAATGTAGACAAAGGAGTGGTCATTAAAATGGAGTCAAACGAAGAAAAGTGCGAAACACCGGACGAATGTATGGACGAAACCATTAAAGAATTGGATTCGGGTTTAGGAATCAGTGAAATGTCGAGCGAACACAACCAACTGATCCAACACTCGAGACAATTGCCTCCAATCAGTTCAACGCCGAAGTGTATGACAAAGAGTAACCCAACTGTTGACCTGTTGTACGATATCTTCAATTCTCCCAAATCTTCGCCCAAGAAATTACGCGAAGAGAGCACTGAAGGGCAGAAAGTGTTTGAATTCAGAACACCTAAGACTAGTCGAGTTCGCAGAAGTATTTTCGGTGAATCGAACTCCGATAACAAAAGGCTTTGTGTGAAAAGGCATTCACACAACCGGTCGTTCGACAGTTCGGTGGAATACGAGACCGAAATGTCGGTCATTAGGCGCCGACAGAAGCAAATAGATTACGGAAAGAACACAATCGGATACCAGAAGTACAGCGAATCGGTGCCCAAAAACAAACGCAAAGCCGAAGACCCCATCACTCCCGAGAAGTTCATTAAATACAGCCGTCGGTCATGGGATCAACAAATCAGGTTATGGCGCAAACGTCTTCATGAGTTCGATCCGTCGGAACTGAAGGCTCAAAACCAAGACATCGATGTCTCGGACTTCCTGTCGGACACGTCGTTCGAATCGATGTAGACTTTGATATAATTTATAGACAAAAACGGATTCAGTTTTTATTTTTATTATTTATCTTATTTTAAGGCATTATCACAATTGATATATAATTTTTTACATTAAATGTCTTTTATTTCATATTTCGATACATTTATCGCTTACTCAGTCATACAAATAATTTTTAAAGACTTTATTATCATTTTATTTCATTTTAAAAACTATTGATATTTGCTTTTAATAATTCTCTCGATTCGACAATTTTATTGTCATAAATGAATAAAACATTTTTACTTTCTTTAAATTAAAATGTCTTTTCTTTTGTTCATCAAATGATTTAAATAAAGAAAAAATGTTTCGACAAATTTGAATAAATTGTTTCAATTCATTACTATTATTATTGTTTTGTTACACAATTTAATTGTCAATTATATTATCGATTAATGGATAAATTGCACTCAAGATATAGGAAGAGCTAAACATAATTAATAATTATATAACAGTAATGAATCAAAAAATGCAAAACCAATTGCATCGACAGTCGTGTGTATAGGAAGAGCTAAAACTCATGGATAATAAGCACTAATTGTTTGCAACAAATAATTCTAAACCGGTGTACACAAAACAGATCAGTCAATAACTCAGTTCAGGTATTGCTCTTAATATTAAACATTAACACTGTTTTACATGTCTTGAGTTAAATGAAAGTTAAATAATAATAATAATAATAGCAATAATAGTAATAATAATAATAATATTAAAGTTAATAATAATAATCGTAATAATAATCAATCAATAATAAGGTTCAAAAATATTCATTAATTAATAAATAAAATAATAATTTATATGAATATTATTTAGGGATTCATTTCGATGACACGATTTAGAAGAGTTACGACACTATCGATAATCAGCTATCGATTCGAGATTGCATTCAAATTCTCTCAAATATAGGAATTTGTTTCAAATAATTTAGTTTCAAATTAAACTTAATTGTGATTGTCTTACTGTAAGTCTATTATCGCTCAAATTATTACTCAAAGAATTCCAGATTTGATAAGTGTTTAGTATTTAATGTTTCATATTATATAAGAATAGTCTATACTTTTTAGAAAATCTAATAAATTTTAATTTGTTTTGAGCACTAAATTAAAAATGAAAGTATTGCATAATAAAACACTATTGTTGAGAGCAATTAAAAAGAGGACATCGTTTACAATATTGTGAGACGTGTAGGGCTGCAGACAGTACTCTATTTTGTATTAAATAAAAGGCAAAACGCCCTGAAATTACTCATAACTTTCACAATCACGTCATCAAAATTGAATACAAAATTAACTAAATTTCTAATACCGTTTAAGGCCAGAGTCACAGATCCATAGGTTAATCAATAGTTTTTTGGCTTTTATAGTGAGGTTTGAAATACAAACTAACGGTACTTAACTCTAAATGTGAGGTAAAAGCACAGACGGAGACCAATCAGTCGGAAACACACAAACATATACTGTATATATATATAATAAATAACAATAAGTTATATTAAAAGGAAAATAACGATTAGTTTGAAGAAAAAAAATTGTCGTGAGATCTTATATTAGTTTAACTATATTTACAAAAAAAAGATTAGAAATCAATTCAAAGCTCTGATTATTCATCGACTGATTGACAGATTTGATGTTAAAGTGTATATAAAAATCAAAGCGTAATATAATTAAATGAAATAAATATCTATGCAATCAATGAGTATTATAGACCACTAATGGCTCCTATAATAAAACTATTGTTACATAACTATTCACTCCATTTAACGGACGCTTTAAATGAGTAAATAAAAAAACAAATAAAATCAAAATTAATATAAATTTAAAATCAAACAGAATTTAAGAAGTGATGGCTTTCACTGGGAATGACTCTATGGAAGTGAAACTGAGGTCATATTCGGTTATTATTACAATACTTGTCGCTATCAATACAAATAATTTTCTGAACTGAACTTTCAGTAAAATATTTAAATACAATTTAGTGTACAATAAAAATAAGTTTTGTTTTCAATGAGCCTTATATTGTGATTATGTATGAAAACTTGCATTAATTAGATTAATGGCACTCAAATCGGATCAATCGGATTCGTGTCCGTTCTGAGACGCGTCGCCCCGACATATAGGACACGTGCGGTTCGTCTGGAAATTAATAAAAAATCGCATTAAATATTAAATCAATCAATGAGTGTTGCATTGGATGCAAACCTTCAGCCATTTGTCAACACATCGGACGTGGAATTCATGAGCGCATGGAAGTACTCGAAGGTTTTGTTTGGCTTCGAAGTCACACATACAGACAACACAAGTGGTCTGGTCTGACTCGTGAGCATTTTCTGGTTTATACCGATATGAGGGTAACTGTTCGATATCAGAACGGGCTAAGCCGCGGGGCTTTGCCTCTCCCAGTCTTTCGGCTAAACTGAGTAATGCCTCGTAGTTCTCGGCTTCAGGCGATTCCGGATTGGCCACGAAGTCCGCCATTCCAAAGGCCTGCGACTGAATGTTGTGGTGCTGTGAGTTCGAGAACATTGCGGCCAAGACGTGAAACATTGTCGGGAAATGACTTTGGACTGGATTAGAGACTGGAGGCGATGTCGTCGGTGGGACTGGCATTACATTATGATATGGCGGCGGAGGTGGTAGTGGTGGCGGACCGTTGAATGAATGCGAACGCTGTGAGCGACGAGCGGTGCCGCGTCTCGACAGAAGGCGAGGGCTCTGAATGCATAGGTAGTCATTGAGTTGTCCGCTCTCGACGTGCATAAAGTTGGCCACACCTGGAATGGCGATGTGATGCAGGGGTGATGTCGGCTGAATGTATGGCGAACTGTGAGGTGCAGAGGCGCCCAAATGCTGGTGCGAGTGGTGTTGGTGTTGCTGTTGCTGATGGTGGCTGTGGTACTGTTGCGATGCGGCCGCGGCTAATGTCGCCAAATTGAGAGGTAGGTTCTGGTGGTTGGCGTGACTGTAGACGCGAACGCGACTCGAGTCCAGGTCTGGCATTAGTGTCGGTTCGTTGAGTTGGGCTCCGGAGGCGGTTCGGCGATATGAATTGGCCAAACCTATAGGAAAGTTCTGCAAAGGTGGCGGTTGTGCTACTAAGTTGTACTGTCGAGAACCCGGCGCTCCAAACAATGTTGCAAATGCCTGGCCATTGCCCGAAGGAGAAACCTGAGCACAGGGTAGGAAAAAGCAAAGCAAATCATTACAATTTCATACACACAATCGGTGTATCGATTGGTCAGACCTGAGGCGAGGCTAAGCGCAACTGATGGAGACAACACATGCAGACAGACTGAGAGGCAATATTCGGAGTGTGAGGTGTGTTGTGAGGACTGACGTGCGATCGATACGAATGATGAGATCCGGAATGCGAATCAATTGTGTTGTGACTCGCATTCAGTAGTTGTGCATAAACTGCATTCGATATATTCGTATTTGAGGCCTGAGTCGGTTGTGGTAGTGGACTGTTCTGATGGCTGTTCTGATGATTGTTGCGGTTGTGATGACTGGTTAGAGATTCGGAGCCATCGAACAAATAGGTTGGCGGTATTGGGGCCGACCCGTGAAGGCCGGGATATCCGTCAATACTTGACTGACAAGTGTTTTGATTTTGAATGTTTTGTATAACTGGAGGAGAATTGCGCGCAAAGAGACAGCAGCGACGACCAGACGGACTGCGCCGAAGACGCGGCACATTATAGCGGTCGGCATTCAGTGGCGAACTGTGGCCAGTGGTCACCGAAGTGGGGTTTGCGGTTCGGCGAGGGTTTGGTGTTTGCGAATTACGACTTCGACTACGAAGAGTTCGGTCGGAACTCTGATCTATTATATGGCCATTGAATCCCAGACCCCAATTAGGAGGAGGACTGTCTGCGTGTGTGTTCATAGAAGTCCGCCTTCTTTTCCTACTCGGGCTCTCACTCTATCAATAAGTTATATAAATATCGATCACTACATCGAAAATATTGTTTTTATTTACTCCTAAATTCATTTTATTATTTCAGTTAAAATAATATATAAATAAAGTGCAAAAATAGTCAACACTTTTCAGAGCAAATATTGCAACGAATAGGAGAAACAATTGTGAAAATAACAGACAAATGAGACAAACCTTTCTTCCGATACTATCATTGGTGTTGAGGTGGAAGTGATTGGGAGAGTGTTGTTGTAAAACCATTGCTTCAAATCTGCATTCAATTCAATTACATATAATTAAGTATTGTTTGGAAACAAATTACATAACAGTTGTATAAGAATTCAATTAATTGCACAATAAATGCGTTCAAATGTTACAGTCATTTGGTTCTTGACATCACATTTACGTTAGTTTGGGTTCAAATTAGTGACTATTCGGCCCCAAAAAAATCAATAGTTTTTTTAAAATAAAATAAGTCTGAATTGTATTGAATGAAAATACAGATCGAAATGCGTTTCAATTTATAGTTTTATTAACAGATTATTAATACTCGACTATCGGTTACTAACGATATGTCGGAAATGAATATCTTTTTCTATATATTATATAAATTACTATTAAAGAGAAAAAAGTGTTGAAAGAAAACTAATCAACGAATATATAAAAAAATTATACAACTCTTGAAAATAAGGGTTTTCACGAAAATATTTTCCCTTTTCGTTGGTTTCAATTATATAAAAAAGAGTCAAAAAATAAGGAAACTATAGCTCAAATTTGAATAATTAAAACAAAGTTTTTTCTCTCTCTTAGTTAAGACTGAAATACAATACAATAAATATCTAACCCTTTAGTCGACACAACACAAGCAAATCAATAGAGAAAGTGATTTAAATAAATTGTAATTAATTATTATAAATAAATGCATTTAAATATGAGAAATGCCTTAATTTGTCATCATTTGAATGAAGCGCTAATAACTGGTAAGACCTGAGACACTATTGAAAGCATAATTGAATTCAAAACTAAGCGCTCAAACATTTAATGTATTTTTTCGTAAAACAATTATTCAAAACAAAAAACTAGACTTACTTTCAGTTTTGATATCACTTTTACACAAATTTTTAATCCGTTTCTTAAGATTCAATCGCATAAATATATAATATATTTAATAATTAATTGTAAATCGAGAGTACAATTCAATTAATAGCATAGACTATGGCGTAAATGTATTGAAACACACAATGAAAATGAATATCTCTTTGTCGTAAAGAGAATATGCGATAAAATGTCTCGCATTCAGAGTCAATGGAGAGAGAGTGTGGAGTCGAGTGGTATGCCTACAGTGCCAGTGCCAGTGCCAGTGCCAGTGCTGCTATTGAATGCAGCTATGCCTATGCTATTGCCTCGAAACTGAGCCAAACCAACAGTCAGTAGTGTGAGTGAGTGGTGCTCTTACTGCTGGGCGTTTGAATGCATCCAAGGTTAGGTTGCGTTAGTTTGGCATTGCTTCGTATGCGCTAGACTACAGGCACAGCTAATGAACACTACACAGCACGAGCACAGGGATGCACACCGTCGAGCATATATACTCCGGACACCAATACAACAACAGACAATTGTGTGGCAAATGTCGATTCAATTCTTTTCTCTTATATTCAGTTCAATATTTTAAGAGTACTTCAGGTTTTGTTTAATATTAAAATATAAACTCTAAGTCATTATTAAAATAATAATTGAATGTGAGATAAACAAAATGAGCAATGAACTTTTAATTATAAAAATATCGAAACTGTAACATTCAATTGCACAAAAAACAGTGATCTTTAGAATTGTCAACCTTACTCTTAAATGATAAATAGAAACTTTTAAAATATAGCCATGCTATTAATAATGTTGGTTATTTCAATGCTTTAAAATTACTGTAAAACAAATATCACTAAAGCTCAAATTAGTAAATTCTCTTTCTATGGACTAATAGAACAGTGAAAAGAATGCGTGAATATTGTCCTGAATATATGTTCAGGTGTGGCAACTCATGAGTCTGCGAGTTGGGAGAGACCACTCAACAAAGTTTCTCCGCTGTGAACGACGATTCAATGCTAACAAAACTATGCCATTGCTATGCATTCAAATTGTAGAGTCTATGCCGTGTTTTAAAGTAGAAAATGATCGAAAAAATCGAATATTTATTGCATTCAATCCAATAATTCGAGTATCAAATGAATTCTCTTTTGATTTTTTTCCAGTCATTTAATAATAAATAATTTTTAATTCAAAATTATTCTCATTATTCTTGGCATAACATAACATAACAGCAAAACTATATCCTATCGCAAGACATGAATCCGCTTTTTATGTCTAAACTGTCAAAAAATTAAGAGAATTGATAAAAAATACATTATATCTAAGATTAAGAAAAAGAAAGAATATTTCAGTTCCGAAATGAAACTCAGGATCAGTTAATTTAAAGAACTATTGGTTTTGTATGGAGTGTTCGAACAATCAGTGATGTTCTCAATGCTAAAGCATTTAATCTAAACTAAGGATTAATAAAATAATATTTTCAAATAAAGTGTAGGTTCAGTGTTCAGAGAGTATTCTGTTGTGTGCAGTATATCCAACACAAACATACAATTGATTGCAATATTAAACAGAATAATGCATAGAGTTGTCAGAGAATTAATGCCAAATAATTTATTTTCTAATGATTCAAAGCCTAGAATTTTGCAAAAATATCTAAAGTAATGGCAATTCGTGTTTTGAAAAAAACGTATTTCTTTTCTGTCGACAGAATTGTATGCGATATTAGATTTTCCTGATCTGTAATTCTAACGCAGAGCTAAAGTATAGCTAAAGTATAGCTAAAGTTAAGGCCAAACGCGTCGATAGAAAATCTTTGGAGTAGAGTTCCGAACGAAACGCTCATTGGGTGTGGTGTTGGTGGGTATGCTTTCGTTTGATTCGCTTTAAGGTCAGGTCGATTCGGGCAAAGCATATCTGACGAAATGGCGAAATCCCACTCCACTAACAAAATCGCAGCAAAAGATACGTCGAATGACTAATACAACTAATTTATTTGCATTTATTCTCAAGTTTTACCAAAATTTTTCGATTCAAATAACAATAGAAATAATTTATTAAATTAAATATTAATTCATTGAATTAATTCTTTCATTTTATGGAATATTTTATTTGAAACTAAAATCTAAACAATATTTGTCTTAGCGTTTCCATAGCTCTGTTAAACTGTTATTGCCTTAAGCTTACGACGAGTTAGGAGTTGGAGCTGTATTAGGGCTGAAGTAGAGGAGAGAGACTTTCAATCGTTATTATAGCAAAATGTGTAATCAGTCGACGAAAAATGCTTTTCCAGCAAGTTTTTAGAATATGGTTGGAGTTCTCAAAAATTCTTAACTCAAAGATAATTTTATCAATACTTCAATTATTTATTAAAGTTCTATACAATACTGCGATTCTCTTAAACGATAATTAATTGAAACAAACTATGATCTCAACACTTATCGTTAGACAATGCATTAGAACAATACGTTTGGCTGAATATAATCAAAAGAACGTTTGTATTAGAGTTTAAAGTTCTCTATTTTATTTCCATTCCAGAGCCGTTCAAACACAACATTTCCATCTCTAAAACATATTATATCTTATATTTAATATATTCTTGATTATTAAGCAAAAATATATATTTTTAAAACACACGAAATGATTTGAAGACTATTTAATCCTAACTCGTATTTAACAAAACAAATTATATTTAAAACAAAAACCAAAATAATAAATTATATAAAATAATTTGATTTCCAAAAACTTCCTCTTAAGTGTATCATAGATTAAAATTTTCATGAATCACAAAGAGAACAGATATTAATAGACGTGAAGGAAGAACTTAGACATTAGAAATATAAGCATGACAAGAAAGATTCTAAAGTAGCCTCTTTACAATTTTATCGATTTTTTTTATAATCCTAGTAATTTTTATTTATTACATAACCTTCATTACATTATTATATGAGAATTCAATAGTTTGAGGAATTGCTAAACTAATCAGGTATATAAATGTGAGTTATTCTAATTATAGAAAACTCTATATTAAATATACATGATTTTCTGTTATTTTATGAGAGAATTATTTTATTCGGAATAACGAATGAATTATAAAGGATCAATATTTTCTATACACATAATAATTCCATTCCCATTCCATATCGGGAATTATGAAATTAGATATGAAGTGAATTAAAGTGGAAACACTAGTTTTGAATTAAAAGCAGTTGTGAACACAAACACTACAGCAGTGTATTGTAACAGAAGTAACACTTCACTCAACTTCAATACAAAATATAATTAAGAATATATAAAAAAAATTAAAGCAAAGCTTAGTTTTTCGAAGGGTTGTATTGTTTAAGGCCAAAGAGTAATCGAGAGATCTCTAAAGAAAAAAATTATAGAAATGTTTTCAAAGTGAAAAAAATCACTTTCTTTTGGCTGAAACTGGAAAATCAAACCTTGAATACCTGTATGTCTAATGCAAAACGGATGTGACCGAACCAATAATGGGCCGAAACTAATTTTGTTAGAAATTTCAAGTTTACCATTGAATCAAATTAGTTTTTTCAATACTGACTTGAATTTTAAATAAGGAACGGGTTATTAATTGCCGATTGCTTACTAATGTTGGAGTTTTTGATGTTTTAATTGATTTCTAGAATATATAAATATTTTTTAGGGCTTTTCTGTCGGTTAGAAGTATTGGAAACTTTATACTAATTTAATTTTAGAAAATCAAAATAAGATTTGACCTAAAACTAGATTTAAAGTCAACTGATTTAATATATTGGATATTTGAAGCAATATATGCTGCGGTAATACATCATTTCGTTATTTTTATTATATTATTTATAATTCGTGTTTAAAATATTGTATCATATTTTTGAAATTATTATACAAAACAATTATCGCTAATATTTTAAACTTAATTCAATAAAAAACATAATTTGATTGAACCATAATTTATATATTCATATTTGTATTCATATACTGTTTATAATATAAGACAATTTGAAAATTAAGACTTACCTCAGAATTGTAAGACCAAATGATTGCGTTGTGGTTTAGGAGTTTTGAATAAATGACTGGAAATTTTCACAAATCATATCGTCGTTTGGTTTGACTCCATTCACATATGAGATTGTATTAATGTATTTGAATATTAAAACTAATCAAAAGCTGAGCATTTGTTCAATTATTGTCCGAATTTAGTATATCTTTGATAAAAGTTCAATTGGACCGCTTCACTCAGCGCCAGTAGATCTGAACAGCAATTCAGTGGAGCAGTCGGTTTCAGGTCAACCGTATATTTTAGCACTACTGGACCTAAATATAACTAAATCCCTAACTTTCAATATAGGGTTCCCTCAAAAGGCTATTCCATTTTAATTTCGGAAAAGAATAATTCACTTAAATATTCAGGCAATTTATATAATTTTATTGTTTGTTATGTCGTAGATATTTGATGCGTTTGTTATGTGTGAAACTCCGGTCACTTAAGTAAGTCTACTCTAGTATTGGTTCAGACTTTTGCTAAGTTTGTGCAGAAGACTAGTAAACATGTGTCCAACATATCTGTCTTGAAAATAGTTGTTTTTAGGTTTGAAAATAGTATTCTTTAAACTAGAGATAGCACTGTTGGAAAGAGGTCACCGTTAGGTCTGATCCTTCAGTTCAAAACCAATTAGAATAAATTAAATTATCATAAGGTCTCCAATAATCGCAAAATCTCTAATAAAATCGTTCAGTTTTAAGGAATTTTATAAATTAACTCAAATTTATTTATAAAAGTTTTTAAGTTTTCCTTCCGTTTGACGTATTTTAAAGTCTGGCATCAGTTGGTTGTGTTCCGCAAAACTAATGCTACAGATTCTGAAGTGACTCTAAATGCTTATAAAATAGATCATCAAATACGGTATTTTTGAATTCATAAAAACACAATTTTCGAAATGAGTCAATCGCTCGCTTGAATACAATGAATCACTTTTAAGAATTTGTGAACATTCAGTAAAATAGAATTTAATTATAAAACGAAAACTTTTCAAAAAATTAAAAACTCAATTGAAATCAAAAACCTTAGGTTTAGTTAAGCTTTTTAAAAAGCTATCACTATTTTATGACTTATTCTTACAGTATTTACTACTGAATACACAAATTAATTAAATAGGCTTTAAATGATGTTTTTTAGGTTTAAATTATTTAAATTAATTACTTTTAGAAGATTATGGTTTAATAATAGTCTAAATTTAAATTAAATTTAATTATTTATTTAACTTAAATATAAAGAGCTCACTCACAAATAAAATAAGGAAGGATTCTGTTGAATGATAAGAAAAATAAAATATTGGCACTAATAGTAATGTAACTGTATTTACTGGTGCTTCGAAAGCAAGTTTTAAAACAGGATAAGACTCACGTTTTAAATCTCAGCATTTTTGGGTTTGATATCAAATGCATTAATATAGTGGCAGATTAAGGGTGGCCAACAACCTATCCAATAACACACAAATTCTGACCTCAAAAATATAACTAGCTGTTTTTCCAAGCTTAAATGTTGGATTTTCTGGTAATCGTGGTTCGGCTGCTATTCATAAAAACCTAGCTTATGTTGAAAATTCTTATAGAAATAGCTATCAAAAATGATTTATTGCAGGGGTCGCAAAGGGGAGCATAGTCTAAATGTCTCCCTGATTTTGAGATTTTACAAAATATTCCCCTCCAGACTTTCCCACCGCAGGGAAATTTTTTTATGTTTACCCTACTTTTCCTTAACATTTTTCATATTTTGGGATTAGGTATAATACCTCCCCTGGAAATTTGATAAAATTTTCTCAAAATACACACTCTATACCCCTTGACTCGGCCGACTTTGGCGACCCCTGGTTTATTGAACTAACAAAGAAATACCCAATTCTTCTACAGTAATTCCTGCAAAAATCAGACAAATTCCTTTAACTGATATTATCTATATCAGAGATGCGCAAAGGGGGTGGGGGTCCAGCCTGGAATGCCTCCTGTGATTTTGGCTGATATCCTTTAGGTCGCTCGCGAGGTTTCTTATTGAAGATTTTGAACTTTTTAACACATTATAATAGTCTATGTTATAGTTTATAAAGGGCCAATGCCTTCCAGCTTACAAATATACGCATTGATTTTTTTGAAAACATGTATTGTTCACTACATACTACGATGGACTTAAAGCAAGGTATTGGGAGCGGAAGGAATCTCAGGTGGGAGTATTTTATTTTGACGAAACCAAAGTATTCCGGTCTGTGACATCACAAGTTCTGGCCAGGAGAAGGTATTTCGCAATTATCAAATTCTTGTAGAATTTAATTAAAAATGACGTAATTTAACAGAATTTTGACTAATTCTGTAACAATTTAACAAAATTTGACTAAATTTAACAAGAATTTGACAGAATTCCGTTATTTTTTCAGCCATCTGCGTCGTTTTCTCCAAATTGCAATTTTACGAGCGGTCTGGGGCGTATCCGGCCAAAATCACAGGGGGTATTCTTGGCTGGACCCCCCTTCCCTATCCCTGCTTAAGCAATCAGTGAAAGATGGAACATGTTTCTTATTGTAAGATTCTATGCTCTGTCCATATATAAATTGACGCATATATTTCATTATAATTGCGATAGCATTTCTTCATGGGTGGAGTGACTCAATCCATTTTTAAAATTAAAATGTAATTTTAGTAAAAAGATTTTGATTTTAATTATTTTACAATAATTAATTGGCTTTTTGTTTAAATTGTTATATCAAATCAATCTACATAGAAGGCATATTTGATCTTTGTTTTATACTGAGATGTTTCTAGGCCATTTTTGTTCTAAATGATTTTCTAATGAAATCTTTCTATCCTGTAACTAGTCAGTAACTGTCATCAATACCCATCCCTCACAACCTTGTCAATTCAGTAGTTTTAAAAAGTTTTAGAAATCTATACATGAACAAAAGCTATCAAAACATAAAAACTCTAAACTCAGTCAAAAAATTGTAAATTGGCCTGGAAATAAAGCATTTAAACAATTTCTCGAAAATATTGTAAGAACATTAAAAATCAATTTCTTTTTCAGTTTGACCTTTTCAAATCCTCGCACATTTTCATTATTATTGTTCCTTAAATTAATAAAATTAATTATTCTGACTCTAATGCTTTATTCCCTACAGTAACTGACCTTCCTTTGCACTGTATTGTTAGGGTTCACTGTCATTGTGGTGATTAAATGCAGTTTTTTCAATTTTAAACTATAATTAGGATAAAAATATGTAGACTGACAAAATCCCAATCCCTACATGAACTTAGGTGATAAATTCTGAGGGTTAAATTCTGTAAATTTTATTACCTTACAGTATAAACTTTTTACTCTTTTATAATTAATTAAATTCACAATATTTAAAATATTGCTGGAAAGCTTACAATTATGAATAGAATTATTTAAAAATTATTCTTCTGCGGTAAGTGGCTATCAACGAGGTGTTATCGACGGAATTAGTCACATTTGTTATATGCCATCGGATTCGTAACGCCATAATCGAAAAAAATAATTAATTCAGAATATAAAATATCATAAAAATTTCAAATTAGTAATTTAGGTTTTAAAATCATCATAGTTTAAAATTTAGTCTTCTGTTAAATATCAATAATTTTTAACTCCGCTTTCGAAGAAAAAAGGAGTATATAGATTCGTTTGCACCACCCCCCCACACCACACCCCACCCACACCCCACCAACCCCCCCCCCA
>JAQFXN010000399.1:0-22888 GCA_034693365.1 Liacarus xylariae | reverse complement strand
ATGTAATTTATTTTTTATGAAGATTAAATTATTTTCTATTATTCAAAAAGTTTATTACTATTTGTATTTCAATTTCAACTAGATTTGTCTGAAAACTGAACTCAAATTCACATTTTAATCAAATCCTACCCACACTTTACTACTGACAAAATTCAACTCATTTGTTAAAATCAAACAATTTGTGTAAAACTTTAGTTTATAACTGACTGGATATCTATTGGACATTAAAAGTCTATATAAATAGGCTGACAGCCTGAAAATGGCCATCCAAGTCTTAGTTAAATATCTTGCTCAATTTTACCCTCACTTCAAATGTTTAATTTATTTTCAATCCGGAATTTAGAAAGTTTTAACTCGAAAACCAAAAAAGGGTAGACAGGAATATGACTCCATTGGAATAATGTGTCACTCTATGGCACGTTTAAAATGAAACTGGTAAAAATCGAAATGCACAAATCATAGGTGCTTTATTCAAAATTGCAATCGAATTGTATTTAATTGTGAATAGAAATCAACAAATGTTTTAAATTATTAAACAAATAATAAATAACTTTATATCAATCAAAACAATGACAGCTATGACTCGGACTCGGACTCTGAGCTCTCAATTGGTGGCAAATCGGTGTTTCTGTTTTGGTTGAATTGGTTGGAGCTCTCCATTCGAGTCATTATCTCAGTCTGTGTTCTAACCATATCTGTTGAGTCACTGCAAACACAATATTCTTCGAACAACTCTTCATTCAATTTAATGAAACCCAAACCCCATTTAAATTTACTCAAATAGCTTTGTGCCAACTCTTCGAATCCAGTGATCATTAAAGTGGAGACAATGGCCTCAAGACATGAGAGTTTAGAGGAAACGCCATAATTGACTGGATTTGAAGCGATCAGAAACGGCAGAAGTCGTAAGTGATTTCCTTTCATTTTATGGAAAGGGGTTTCATTCAATCGATTCCAGGAACAGTCCACCACTGCAATGCCGTTCCGCTCCACTATTGGTCGGTCTTCGGGCGAAACACATTTAGTGGCCATTGGACTCAATATAATGCCATTAAATCTTTGGCCTAATCTTAATATCCGACACAATCCCAGTCGCGACAACTTTCTACCGGTGCAGCGCTTAGGGTTGCAGTGCTTTAAGTCCCACATCGAGACCACAATCGACTTGTGTTCACCACTACTGCACATGTCTTCCGCGCACTTCTCTTCTGTCACTTCTTCTTCCGATTCCTCCGAACTGTTGTCAACATTTTCTACATCCCTGTCCTCTTCGTCCACCACTTCCTCATTGGTCTGACTCTGAGTTTTGAACACAACTTCACTTTCATTTGTTTCATCAAAATTAGTGTCAAATCTTTTATTGTAATTAAATCTTTTAATTTTCTTCATTTATAAACACTTTATTTCAACTGATCTTCAAATATAAAACTCAATTAAAGACTAAATAATTTAATGAATAAACGATTGAAAAGATTGACTCAATTTCTGAATGAAAGGCACATTTGATTGAATTGTTTTAGACTTAAATGATTTAAAACCCAAATAAAAACAAAATGTTTGCAAAATGTTTGACGTAATGAACAAATACTTCTGTCATATCATATGATTTCACACATAAATTATGGCTTTCATTGATATCTAAAAAGCAGACAATACTGTAGTTGAATATGAGTTGATATTTGGCCCAAATATTCACAAATGCATTGAATGGGGATTTGAGAGCAAACGTGTATTTAGTCATCATTTATATGAAAGCCATTCAAAACATTTACATTCAATCAGTATTTGTAATGTCGTATAAAAGTAATAATAATAATAATGAAATAATATCTGAAACACAATAACTGATCGCAAATGCAGTGAAATGTTTGAGTGATTTGTCTTCAAATCGGATCGCAATTAATGTGATTTCCCATTGATTTGTAATCGCATTGAAAAGTCATTTCGTTTGACTCAAACCCAAACTCAATGTTTGATTCAATTAATTGTAAAATCGATTGTAGTTTTGTATTGAAAACAAAAACAATTATTATTTAATTTTAATTAAAATAATTTTAATATCTTTTAAACCAAATTATAATTAATTGGGATTTAGTTTTTTGAATATAAACTCAGATTTTATTTTGATTTGAATTAAATTTACTCTAAATTTAAGACTCAATTGGTTTGCATTGAATTGCACTGAAAGTCAAACGCAATGACAATTCTGCCGAAGAAGAAACAGAACAACAATAAGAACCCGAACGACGAGTCGGTGGACAGCGAGAGGACTGTCGGCGTCTCGTATGACTCGTACCCCAACTTCGGTCACGTGTCTCACAGCAGAGGCCATTCGCCCCAAACCAGCAGTCGATGGAATGCCATTAATAACAGGAACGAAGACAAGAGAAGTGCTAACGATTCGGACGCACAGTTAGATTCGGGTCCAACACATTCAAAGAGAAGACATCGCAGGGAAGAGAACATTCGGTTCGTTCGCAAGACTAAAGCCCTGCCCAATACGGTCAACAGTGAGGTAGTGGTGGATGTGGTCGGCCCTCAAACCGATGCCAACAAATGTATGGATAAAAGTGCGGTCGAAGTGGTCAACAGTGAAACGGTTGGCACTGAAACGGCTTCGGGTTATAACAGTGGAGACGAATACGAGAAACCGCCAGAAATGTGGACTCAGGAGGAGTTGGATGGGAAGGAACGGGAGTTCACTAAAAGACTTAAGAAGAAGGGATATCACATAAAGCCGATGGCAGAAGACGGCGCATGTCTTTTCAGGGCTGTCGGTGAGTGAAGCGAAGCAATGAATCAATTGATTGAATGATTCGTTTAAATAAATTGTTTTGTATTAAACGAATAGCGGATCAGATATATGGAGATCAGGAAATGCACGGTTCCATCAGAAAGCTGTGTATGGATTATATGGTATGTCATGTCATGTCTTCACAACTGTTTATATTTTGAATAATTGTTTATTGGGTTTAATATTTGTCAATAATTTAGGCCAAAAACGCCGATTACTTCTCCCAATACGTGACCGAAGACTTTGAGGCATATGTGGAACGGAAGCGAAGCGAACACATTCACGGAAACCATATCGAAATGCAAGCCATGAGTGAAATATTCAATCGTCCGATAGAAGTATTCCATTACAGTTCAGAACCGATTAATATATTTCAAGGCTGTCATCAAACAGACAACGAACCGATCCGTTTGAGTTACCACAAGAACATTCACTACAACTCTATAGTCAATCCACAGAAGGCGACAATCGGTGTCGGATTAGGTCTCCCGGCGTTCAAACCCGGATTCGCAGAGAAGAGTCTTATGGAGAAAGCGATTCATATATCAGAACAGCAACAGTTAGAACAGGCAATGCTTGAGGACAAGATCAGGGCCACGGACTGGGAGGCAACCAATGAGGCCATTGAAGAACAAATCGCTCGCGAGTCGTATGTCGAGTGGCTTAAGGAGAATGAGATGCGTTCGCATAAGATTAAGAAATCTGCCAGCGCTACTTCAACCACCACCGGCGGCATTGAGGGCTCCAGTAAGGGCTCGCACGGCAACAGAAGTCCCAACAGCGGTAGTCCCCGATCCAGTCCTAAGGCTTCGAGCAGTGGAACCAATAATAAACATTCAGTGAAAGCAGAACTGAGTCTTATAGAGACGACGGCCTCATTCATGCATTCATTGCCGCCACAAGTGTTTGGTTAGTCTCACGTGAATTGAGTGCTATTTATCATATTTTCATTCCATTTAAATCATTATTCGATTATTAGGTCTTCAAAACTGGACAGAAGACGACATTTTGGCCAAAGTCTTGGCGCAATCACAAGAAGAATACATTCAATCTTTGAAACGAGACTCGAAGGCCAATTCGGCGGTCAATAGCGGATGCAAAACACCCACTCCTTCTTCATCGACTTCATCTAATTCTTAGAAATAGTTTAGTTTTAATAGAATTAATGTTTTGTTAATATTTAATCATAATTTGAAATAAAAATTTGTGAAATTAAATTCAGTTTATTTCAGAATTACTTTTATTGGAAAAGATTTCATTAAATTTATTGAAATATCATTTAAATTAATCCATTTCTGTCTATTAAAACATATTTTCAATAAATATTAAATGAAAAATAATTCGATTCAAAGTTTGTATTTATTTTAACACAACATAAGAGATGACTAAAGATTAAATAATTTATAAATTAGGAAACTGGATATACCGTACATTTGTGTCAGTAATGTATAGATACGGGAAGTATATTGTCTAAGTATAGGGTGACCATTAACTATCTCTCCACTTATTCTGAATTTATTCAACCCCACATTTCGAATAGTGCTAATCTCTGTGAGTATATCTTATCAGTAGAGCATTCAAATGCTATTGCAAAACCAACAAGGTAATGCTATATTATAACTGAATTTAAACTTAATCAACTGAATTGATATTAAATTAATTCTGAATTAACTAAATTAAAATTAAATCAACTAAATTAAGACGATATTAGACACTATCTCTCTTCTTATAATTTTCACTTGGGATCTACCGGTACTATATACTGTATAATAGTTGTCTTTCAAACGGGACTACCACAAAATCACGAATCCCATAATTGCGAGTCCTAACGAGGTTACCCAGATTAAGAACGCACAAGCAATTTTTAACCCCCTTCCACCTAGCGATTTTGAGAAAATGGCTCAGTTTTTGGAATATTCTGTGACGTTCTGTTTAAATCATTTGAAAAATTATTGCTAAATTTGGTCAAATTCTGTTATATTCTTACAGAATTCATCACAATTTGCTTGAATTCTGTCAAATTGTTAAAGTTGGTCGAAATTCTGTTAAATTACGTAATTTTTAATTAAATTCTGCACTTTGACGATTGCCAAATACCCTCCCCTACACCCCCTGTGACTTTGAGGCTCTTAGCACTTCCCTATACCCCTGAGTTTGACCTTCTTTTAACCATACATTTAAATACATTTACTCCATTTTAATTCAATATTTGGAGTCAGTATTGAGTTTATTTGCATTCATTGCTCTTTCAGTTTTCAGACAAAAACGAAAAAACCATTTCCTGAAAGAAAACTTTAATATTTCTGATTTGTTATCAAATAAAAATCATATAATGAAAGAACGAATAATTTATTTTTAGTCATAGAAAAAATATTTTCATCAAATTCTAAAATATATGTTATGTTTGTATGAATTTTTAATAATATATAAGTTTAAATAAGAAATTAAAATAAATTTAAATCGCGTTTAAAATAGTTTTCAGACTTTTCAGACCAAAAGTGTTCGCAAGCATTGAGTAAAATATTAGATCGAAAGTCGAGAATAACTCCAAATGCGGTAATTAATCGTTATATTTGAGTTCCAATGCGTTTATTACAAAACAGTAAATGTCTGTCAATTCTTCGATCTATTAATTGATTATAAGTTTTGAATTAATTGAATGTAATATAAGTTTATGTAATTAATTAAAACAAACCATTTTTGCAGTGGGTTTTCCCGACCCGTGACCTGATTTGGTGTCAATCCTAATCATTAGAGGTATTTTCTCATTGGTTTCGCCCAATTTGTGTTGCAATTCAGCAATAAATTTGAGCGAATGCAAGGGAACGACCCTATCGTCGTGATCTCCTGTAATATATATTCTATGTTTTCAATTAATTCTAATTAAATAATTCAAAACCTGTGAGAAGAAGAATGGCCGGGTATTTGTCCGATGAGTTGGGAATGTTATGCAACGGAGAAAACCTGTGATATTCTAAACGTTAGAACTAAATCGCAAAACAATTGGATAAACACTTGCTTTAAAACATTTTTGAAGTGTTCTTCTTCGTCGGGATTGCCGTAATCGGAACACCAGGTGTGGCCTATTGTGAACTTATGGAAGCGCAACATATCCAGCACTCTATACATTACATTACATACAATTATTCTATTAAACCAACAAATATTCATCAATTCTTACCCGACGTGACAAATAACACATCCGTATAGATCTGGTCTTTGGTTGGCGACGGCGCTCACCAGTAGTCCCCCATTACTGCCTCCCTGTACTATCAATTTGTCACGACTTGTGTATCGATTGTCGATCAGATACTGAGCCGCGGAGTGGAAGTCATCGAAAACGTTCTGTTTGTTCAACAGTTTCCCCGAGTCGTGCCATTTCTCTCCGTATTCACCGCCGCCCCTAATGTTGGCCAAAGCAAAAATGCCCTTAAGATTCTTCATGAGTAGCACCCGTTGGTTACTGAAAGAAGGCTGAATACTGATATTGAACCCCCCGTAACCGTAGAGAAGACAGACATTGTCGCCATTGAATTCCACGTCTTTGTTGTGAACAATAAAAAGCGGAACTTTAGTCCCGTCTTTGCTGACAAAAAACACTTGTTTAGTCACATAAACCGTTGGATCGAAGTCTTGAACTTTGATTTCTTTAAAAACTTTTGGTTCACTAACAAAGTCGTAGTGATATATAATTCCTGGCGTTAGGAATGAAGTGAAGTAATAGAATATTTCATTTTGTTTACGTTTAGCAGAGAATCCGGTGATCGAACCGATCGGGAAATCTAAGTTACGAATCAGTGATCCGTCCGATAGTCGTCTCAATTCAATGACATTCACTACATCTCTTAAATAGCAGGCAATCAACACATCTTTGTTCGATACCGAACACCAGTCGAGTACATCCTTCGGGTGCTCAGCAATCAAATCGACCCAATTCTCAATTTGGGGAGACTTGAGGTCAATCCTAATGAGCCTAAAATTGGGGGCATTTTTATTAGTTCTGACATAACATATGTCTCCGTCATTAGTGATGTATTCATATTCGGCACTGAATTCGTCGATAATTGGTATTAATTTGAGCTCCGATTCAATGGCCAAACCATTGAGTGGAACGTAATACCAGAGGCAGTTCTGACAGCTCTCGCGTACGTAGACGTGAAGGTATTGTCCGCAATAACTGACAACTGTTCCGCTTTTTAAATTTCAAATACAAACAAATGTTTAAAAAAAATTTAATCCAAGGCTTAGGTATTAAATGAATGAGTGCTCACAACATCCAATTGGGCTTATCCTTGAACTGAACCACAAACGTGTCTTCGCTCTGCTCTGTATTTATTCTGTGATAAAAGAGCTTTTGGTTTGTGTTAGAAGTGGTTTCCGTTCCATCGCTTTTCTCTTTGTGGTCGGGATAGCACTGATCGATAGCACATAAACTGTCTATAATTTTATGGTTTGTCTAAATATTTGTCAATAAATACCGAATAAAAGAATCCTTTGTTGTCGTGCGTCCAAGCGATTGAAGTGAACTTAACTTTAGTCAGTTCTTCAGCGCAATCTTCACCACTGTTTACGTCACGGATTCGGATGCGAACCCAATCAGAACCGGAATCACTTAATCCGTATGCAAACCATTGGCCGTCTTCTGAAAAGGCGGAGACACTCAAAGAAGTGGTTCCGTCTTCGCTCAACAGATTCGGATCGAGAAATACCTTCGGCTTTGCGTCAAGAGATTCGAGAATATAGAGCACCGATTGGTTCTGAAGACCAGAATTCATATAATAAAAGTACTTATTGCCCCTTTTGAAGGGACAGCCATATCGGGGGTAATCCCACAATTGGGTCAGCCTTTAGACCATAAATAGTAATTTAGTTATCATTAATGAGAAAAAGTGTTTGTTTGCGGACAACAAACCTGTCTTTGATTTGATTCCTATAAACACAGGACTCGATATAAGGCAGAGATATATTGTTTTGCAAATTCACGAACTCTTTGGTCTCTAACGACTCCGAGTCCTCTAACCAACGGTACGGGTCTTTCACCTATAGGTCAGGCATTATTTTTTGGTTTTAAATAAAAGCAATTAATTAAGCGATTAGTGATTTAGACCTCAATTCCGTGAATAACTTCTTTGGTGTCATCTCTTTTGACCAAAGGATACGTGAATTTCGCCATTTTTAGAGTCTTTAGAGTCAATTGAATGCAATCAGTTTTGGCCAAACTTTTATATAACAACTGTTGTAATGAATAAAACAATTATCAAACAAAAGGTGTTTCAAATCATATACTCATTGATAACTCAATGATAAGAGTATTAAATAAAATGATTCATAAGTTTATAATAATTTATAAATTACTTAAAGAAATAAGAAATTCATTCAAACCTTTGAAATGCTTTTAAAAAACATTCACAATTCAGATAAAGCGTTAAACAAATAATGAACAAAACTAAACCCTTGACTCTTAACCCTAACCACTCATGTGCTGTAACAGTATTTTTGCTGACAATGCAACGAACGTCAAGTGCGGAGTAAAATATTGATTTTTTTGAAAAGTTAATTTTGGTTCATAATTATCAAGAAATTTAAATATAGTTATGCAAAACTGTCCGAAAACTTTAAGAAATCAATTCAATTTTGTTATCTTCAATTAGACTTAATAATAGCCCATTAATGCCAAGAAAGTAATTAGAAATACAAAAAATATATTGATTTTATAGCCTCTTATACTATACTTCGTTTATGAACTTATAATTTCCAATAAAAATAAATCTCAAATTTGGTTAAACTCTAATAATAAATAACCACAAAGTTTTCAAATAAGTTTTCTGCTTTTATAATACTATTTCTAAATTCATTTCAAATTTTATTTTATTTGAATAAAACGTTTTTTATAACAAACGTGTCTCTATAGTTTGGAGATTTTTCATATTTGAGCGGTTTATTTGGTTAACTACTGTATTTTCATTTGAAGCTAATTATAATCAATAGCTATTTTTAAAATTTTGAGAAAAAATTGCTTCAATTCGAGTTATAATTGCATGCAATTGTATCTAAGATTCTCATAAGTGGTGCAATTATATCTAGGTACTATTGCACCTAGAATTCTGATTCCCTCCATTTCCCTTGATTTTATTTACAATTGCGCCAATTTTAAGGCGGTATTTGAGAAAATTGAGTGAATTTTTGTGAGAATTCTTTCAACTACTTGTATAACTTTAGCATAATTTTGTTCACTTTATTCAATCCATTTGTAGAGTAATAAATATAAAAGAGCACAAAACCAATAGTTTCACACTTTTATAATATTGACAATATAAAAAACTCCGTTTTGAACATAATTTAATGAATTGTCTATAATTCAAATCTTCCACAAAACTAATGTTAAATATTAAATATAACTCAACCAATAACTGCACAAATATTTACAATTTATTCAAAAGTAATTATAAAAAATCAATTAAATTAAGAAAACTTTTTATTTATTGTGTAATCGAAAACTTTTTCTTTACGATACGATTGAATGTTTTGTTTCTATTCATTATGTCATTTATGTCCAATTCTTCAATTAATAATGATTTGTTGATTGTATTCCAATATTTTTTCGGCAAAATTAGTGCCAATTCTTTGCGATTAAGCCATTCGTAATCAATACAAAGTTCTTCGTTCGGCGAAAAGTCTCCACTTTTATGAAGTGCTTTAAACATAAAAATTTTGGCGCCTTTTGTTTGGGTTTGTTTCTGAACTTCAGTCGGATATCGATATGAATAGACAGCCGACGGAACGTTACCCAAGAATTTAACCTCTAATTGATTGGCACTAAACTGTTTGAGCGCTCGTTCGGCGGTATCTCTCATAGACTCTACACCCGTATTGAGAGCCTGTGGTAAAAGCCATTCGTAGTTTTTACCCAACTTTTGTTTGCACACAAGCATTAGGTGTTTATCCAAACATCTGTCCAATGATTTCCTATCGTTGGTTACATCGGATTCTAAGACATAAACCATTCAATAAAACAATTGCTATTTTCAAACCAAACATTACGTGTAATTCGCGGCGCTTTTGTGAATTGTTTAAACAAGTCGTTAAAGTGCTCCTCAAAGTCCTGTGCCGTCTGTTTGGAGGCGGCGTCCAAATCCTTTTCGTCCACTTTGTCTCCGGTGGCGATCCGTTTGGCCCGAAGTCTGAAATACAACAAACACTCAATCATTCATTCAATTGTTTCTGATTTAATTGAATTATTAGTTATGAATACATGTCCTCAAAGTGTCTCATCTCGTGATCCGAATACAGACTGTTATTGTTCTCAACCCTTTCCAACAGGTCTGACATCTTCTTCTCCAACCAATTCATTTCGGGCACTATTTTAGGCACTCTTTCCACACAAACACCACTTATTAAATGCCATTTACTTAAACTTCTTTTAGACATTAATTGAATGCATTTTAAACTATTATTTCTATTAATTATACAGTTTTTAAAAATTGAATTCATTGTGAAATTATTGAAACAATTTAGTGATAAATGTATTCAAAAGTTTTAATTATTTCACGAAACAATGTTTACATACAATCCTCACATAAAAGGGGCCAATCATTAAGTAGGATAAGTTGGATCAGTCGATAAGGACATGCCTTTATTTATTGGTATAGCATATTCTGAAATTGGTTCCAGTATCATTTAGAAATGCACCATATTTAACCCTGGCACAACTAGTTTGCTAGTTTGAAGAGATTTGGAAACAATTCTAAATAATAAAACAAATAAAAACTTTAAAATTAGCTAAACTAAAAAAATTTATTATAATTTTAAAAATACCCCTCAGTTTGAAAACTTGTGCAATCATTTCATAATGAGTTTTGAGAAGAAAAACTAGTCTAACGCTCGTTAACTTATTTTTGGATTATATCAAGTAATCCATACTCAGTCTCCCCTCTTATGATTAAAACAATTTTAAATATTGTTTGAATAATAAAATATTGTTTAAATTAAAAATTAATCAAAACATTTACATTAGATCTTGTGTTTGGCGTTAACTTTGAATGCGTTTCTCTCAATTCACTGCTTCACTGCTTTACGCGTTGGCCTACACTTCAACACAAATCATGTTATATAATGATTGCATAGACTCAGTCTATATTGGCTCAGTCTATAGCTGCTGTATTGATATTGCATCAAGTGTAAATATAATAATTGATTGCATGACTAGTGAGCAGAAGTGTCCGAATGCCAGAAATGATTTAAACCGAGTGCTAAAAAATACTCATTAAGACGTTTAATACAAGTGTTCACTAAGAATAGTAAGAATGCATTAAATATTCTGTGGTTTATATTCTCACTCTTTATCTCTCTATAAGTGTTCCCAACAATTCAGACATAGGGTATAGTGTCGTTGAATATTAGGTGCGTTTTATTTAAACTTATTTTTTTGCTATTCATCTGAAAAAAAACTTAATTTCTTTTCAGTTCTAAAACTCAGTTCTTTCTCTGTCTTTAATACTCTATCAATAAGTTTGTGTCAAAACTTTGAACATATATTTCAATTCAAAAGATTATTCAAAACTAAATGTGATTTATATATAAACTATTGTTTGACTCTGTCTTCCGATTCTGTGCTCAGAATATAGTGTATTATTGTCAACAGTATTGCACCGCAAGTCTAAAGAAGTCATCTCTTCTCCCAAAACCTGTTTTGTTGCCAAAAATCTAAAATTTTAGTTCAGGTCTTAAAACATAAATTCTTAGTTTTAAGTGAATGTCAAACAAATTCTGTGTCAAATAAACTCAATTATTGTCAATAGTTTTTCGATTTATTGCTTAATACAAGTGATTATGTCTTCAAATGATTAAAACTCTATAACGTTTTGATTTGTTTTATAACTTTTTGAGTGAAAATAATCTTTTTGTTATATATTGATTGTATCCTAAGTTTTGGGTATTTTGGTATAAAAAAGTGTAAAAACATTCTTTGCTCTGAGTATTGGTTAAACAAATGAATATTTAATGACGACATCAAACAAAACAACTGACAAAATACAAGTTTTCATTCATTTAATGACTGAACGGGAAGTGACTTCACTTAAAGACATTTCCTGTAGTTATCTCTAAAAAAGTTGTTTAAATATATTTTTTTGAAAGTAAGTGAAAACGAATTTTTTTCCAAAAGACAGACAAACTTAAGAATACTTTAAGCCAAACATGTATTCATGAAAGGAGTGATAAGAACAACACTTATTTCATTCGTCGAAATATAGACTCTTTCTGTGAGTAATAAAATACTTATTTAAATCTGAATTTTTAAAATTCTTTCTTTAAATCAAAATATTTTTGAAATATTTATTATATTAACAAAAATATATTCTGCAGTAAACCAAGTGATACTGAGCTAAAATGTGTTTGAGATTGTATTTTTCACCAGGAGTTTGTGGAGGGGGAAGGGGGAAGGATAGGATACTGTCTCATTATTATAATATTTTTGGTCTGGGGGTCCATTATGTGGTACAGTATTGCAAAATCATGGAATTTTCACTTAATTTGACATAATTTTAGTCGTTCTAGTCAACAGAATTTGTTTTATTTTCCCCAGAATTACCGAGAATTTGACCATTTACACACATACATCACAGAAGATTTATGATGTATCCTGCAAGAATTTAACAATTTCCAACCAAATCTAGCATGATCCTTATATTGTTCAGAAATTAGTGAGAATTTCACAAAATATTCAAGAAGCAGCGCAATAGACTTGTTTTGTTGCCGATTTGAACCATTTGTAATTCCGATTTCCGACCGATTTGATAAGTTTTTACTCCCGATATTTCGGAACTCTAGTCATCATAAGTGTAAACAAAATCACATCAAATCAAACTCTTTGAATTAAGCCAAACCAGCCTCACCTAACCATTCAGTGCAGTCTAATCAGAAACTTTTTGGATTTGTAAACCAAAGTAGAGGCGGATTAGTAAAAGAAGCTCAAAGGGGAATGAATTCTTATTAATTTACAGTTTTGTGCAATAATTCCAATTTATAATGCAAATTAACACAATGTGCTGACACTTTTTGAAACACAGCCCAATACCATATGTGCCTTTGAGACAAAATTTTCAAATTACTTGTCCATATTTATGCCTCATGAGTCATGACTAGGGAAGGTATAGCTAAAATTTGGTCTTCGAAAATGACCAAAATATCACCTGTGATGAAGAAAAAAACTAAAACTCTCTATCATCTTGGCAAAATATATAAACAGAAAGGCGCCGAATGTGCAATTTTTGGAATATTCTATAAAATTCTATCTAAATTCTAAGAAAATAACAATTTTCTCAAATTTTTTTCCTAGATTTAGTCAAATTCTATTAAGTTCTTACAGAATTCATCATAATTTGCCTGAATTCTGTTAAATTCTTGCAGGATTAGTAGAAATTCTGTTAGACTAGGTCATTTTTAATCAAATTCTGCACGAATTTGCCGATTGAAAAATATCCTTTAAGATTTTGAGGCCCTATACCCTCTGACTTTAAGGTCTTTGGCCACCCCTAGTCATGAATAAGTCTCATTTCAAATATAACCAAAGGTGACTGAATCAAAGGGAATGGACAAAAAAAAAAATTATTTTCAAAAAGTCTTGGGAATAGTTTTTAAAAATTATTTTCATTTTACTAAAAAAACAAAGGAAAAAAATACATTTGCCCCTTTGATTACCCCCTTTCCAAACATATATTCTCGATCTCAACCCAATAGAACTTACTGTAGATTAAAACGAGAAAACAATATCTATGAAAGGGATAACTAAATGAATGTCATTTTGTATATCCCGTTCCCCTAAAACTCTAACCCCTTCTTCGAAAATTTTGTTTTCAATTATTTCTGAACTTCCGGTCCATCCGTTTGATTGAGACTATAATGTGTTGTGCAATGAGTTCACTCAACAGACAAAGTAAACCGAGATTTCCTTCATTTCCCTAATTGTCTATCTTTGGCATAATTTATAGCCGAAGTCACCCGAAGGCCGGGAAAAGACTACAGAAATAAGTTTAAACTTTTTTTTGATTTGAAATCAGTGCACTTTGATTAGTGCAGTGAAGCGCATGTGTTGTGCCAATAGGTCAATGAGTGCATTGAATCGAAAGCTGCATTGGATTAGTGGCTGAGGTTTGAAAACAAACACTTCATTGAAACACATGGACTGAAAAGATTTGGCGCTTTTCCTCGTTTTGGGCTATAATTGAATCCAAAATCCAATGTTTTATTTGATTTGTTTATTGTTTTACAAATGTCTGACATTTATTTGATCTGATATTCAAATTTTCAATCATTTACTCAATTATTTATAAATTATATTCAAATTATTTAATTGTTTTCCGTTCAGTGCTTTACGTAAAACAGTATTCCTATTGTGTTTAACATTACATTAAATGCAATATTAATTACAATTAATTTATAAATTATATTCAAAAGTATTAAATCATTTTCTTTTGTATTTCTTATATATTTAATGACTTTTAATACGTGTTATTAAATATTTGACTCAACAGTTAACTTAAGGGCGATTTGAAAAAACGGCCACAAAATGGACGACAATATGATTTCAACGGTTATTAACGAACAATTAGGTGTCATCGACAGGGGCTGTAATACTTTGTCTGAAGTGACACAAACCGCAGCTCAACTCAAACAATCCGTTCAGTTATTGGTTTCAAAAAATGATGATTTGAAACGTGAAAATCAAGTTTTGAGAACTGGATGTGAATCACTGAATGAAGTGAAACGAGAGAATCAACTCCTGAGACAAGAATTAGATTCAATTCGAGAAATGGAGTCACAAATCCATGTCATAAATGGGTTGAAACGAGAGATTGAATTATTAAAACAAAATATGAGTTCACTTAATGAAGAGAATAGGATTCTGGTGTCGGAGAGGGAGTCTATGCAAACAGAGTTGGAGTCGATTAGAGAGGAGAAGGAAATGATGAGAAAAGAGGTTCGGGAACTGAGACACGAGAACGACATTCTCCACCAAAAAGAGTCATTTATGGTTGACTTCGCAAAAAATGTATTGCAGACTAACGTTAATGGACTGTGAGTTAAGCCTTAGATTTAAATTCACAGCCGATTCCAAAACACTATTTAATACAATATTAGATTTGGTTTTAATAAAAAAAAATTAAACTTTAAAAAACTTAATTAAATTTAAAAAGTTATTGATTTATAATAACAATTAGACTAAACTTATTGGCTCTCATTTGTAACAATAAATTGTTTCTTATTTTGATTGATATTTATTTTAAGATTATTTTAAACTTAAAATTGACTTTAAATTGTTTTTTAAAGTGCATTAATAGTAGTTTTATTTGATTGGAATTTAGAGTAAACTCTTTGCCGGAGTTCAGTCATCAAATGGTTTTGAATGAAAGAAACGTCAACTCAATGACGGCAATCGGTTCTTCTACTCAAATGTCTGGAATGAGACTCACGTCTAAAGAGGACCTGACATACCATAACACTCGTGACAATAGTAATCAAAACAGCAAAGAGACCACCAGTGATGACACGACATACTACACGGCCAACACTTCCAATCAGTCTTCCATAGCCTGTAATGGTGTGAATGGCGTTCGACCTAAAGTCAAATCCATTCAAAATGGAGTGAATGGAGACCAACAAAATCAGGTCTCGTCTACAGTCGTCGATGTGTTGAACACTTCGATGACAACACGCACTGAATCATCCAATTCATACACTTTGGATGAGAGGAATAATCTGAAACTAAAATTAGTTAAAGTGAGAAGTGGTCAAATGGCTATTCAAGTGGCCATCGCTTATATCGTTTCGCCCACAGATTTCTGGCTACACCTAAACCGACAACAGGTGCATAATTATCTACATGCCATACAAGTAGAACAGTTAAAGCTCATCAGTGAAGGCAACTCTAAGCTCACATCTGCAGACGTAGAACTGGGAATGTTTTGCGCCGCTATATATTCAGTGGACGAGTATTGGTATAGAGCACAAGTCATACGAATTACTTATGAGAATAGTGTGGAAAAGGATTCGATCAAAACGGTTAAAGTTCTGTTTGTTGATTATGGAAATTGTGAAGAACTGCCGCTCCAGAAGATTATGAAACTATCAAAAGAGTTGACGTCTCGCAGACAAGCGGTTCATTGTATACTACAGGGCTTTGGTCTCGAGAACTATAAGTGGCCAAAGAAGTCTATCGACGAGTTTAGAGATATGGTGGAGAATAAGAAACTGAGCGCCAGTTTCCAGAAGCCAATTAAACTCAATGAACGGCTCGACTCTGTTATATACCCAACAGATCTGGTGGTTGTGTGCGATAACGGGGTTTCGGAAAATGTGGTGAATTTCATACCGATTCCAGAAATAAGTGACGCAATTGATTGCGACAACGATTTGATGCACGAATTCACTGATGAAAGAGCTGAGAGCGCAGAGACGGCAGCGACTCAGGTCTGTAATGATAAACTCGTTATTAAACCACACATTACTTCGAATAAGAGTTCAAAAACAAATGGATTCATTGAAATCAATCCTAAGATCACTGAATTGAAGACACAATCGAATCAAAATTGTGCGACGAATGGCATTCAACACAATTGTGTGCAAAGAGTGACGAAATCTGTGCCAAAATCTATGCCTCTCTCAGGCATTTCAGACATTTTCATAATATCCCCGCCTATAGTGCCCGACAATAAAGAAGGTCTCATTGTTAACGCCTCTCATCTCGTCGATCCGTTCCACTTCTATGTGCACATCAATGACACACAGGTAGGAACGGCTCATTTGGAAAATTTAGAGGACAGGCTAAACAGTTATTATCCAAATTATGTGCCGTCCGGTGAAACCCGAGTCCCCAAAGTGACTGTCGGTTCGTTTTGGTCGTGTAAGTTCACGGAAGACCAGCAGTGGTACAGGTGTCGAGTGGTTAAGCTCTCGGAGCGCAAGGTTTTTGTAAATTATGTCGATTATGGCAACGATGAATGGGTTGATATTGAAGAACTGTTGCCTCTGACCCGAGAGTTCGCTAATCTGCCGGCACTTGCAGTCAAGTGTATGCTTTCCAATGTGTCGCCCAAAGGAACGAATAAATGGTCTGATGTTTCGATTAAACATTTTGGAGACCTTATCGCTGACTCCCCTTTGACTGCATTCGTCGCTCAAAAGCCTTCAAAATTTGATTTCGAGTCAGCGCTCGAAGTCTTTTTATGGACCATTGAAAAGAGGACCATTGGCTCGACTGGAAAAGAGGTTTTAATTAATGCTGATTTAGTTGTCAATGAATACGCGACCACTGATATGAGTGAATGGGTGGAGGAGGCGGAGAGAGCACTGAGAGAGAAGACACCGCCAGAAGTGATGAGCGAACTCATTCCAAAGTTGAATAACAATAATACAAAGTATGTTGCGGTCAATGGAGTGAATGGTCACAACTGTTCGACCGGCGCTCAAAATAGTGATAAAAAAATCAAAATTCTTCCGGAACTACTGGAAGACGACTCCGACGACGAATGGGATCCCATGAAAGACGACGCAAATTGTGATATAAATAACTATAACGTAATGCCCGACAACTTAGGCATCGCTTCCGTCGGCTACAGTCAGTCTAAATGCGAATATCTTTTGTGCTTTAATTGATTTGAATTTGTGTTTCTCTAAAGCTATTCCAAACAAGAGGTCGTGTAAATTCTACGGCACTTCTGGGGGCTGTCGGTTAGACCAATACTGCCAATTCCTGCACATTCAACCCGACAAACGTAAGACAATATGACATTTCTATTACAGCCTATGAGGGGTTAAAAGCCATAGTCTAAGGAACTAAATAAAATTCACGATCTTTTAAAAATGCAGAGCTTATGGATCAGTTTTTTAGTGATTGGTTTTTATTTTATATTATTTGATTGTCTGTTATCGAGAGATTAATTTCAATAACCAATAATTTGAAATAAAAATTCTGTTATAAAGAATTTCTAACAATGACTGAGTTTTCATTCCAAACTAATATTGGCTTTCATTCACAGATTTGTGAAATAAAGTAAAAATTTTGAATTTATCTCAAATATTCTATCTCTGCGTCACAAAGCCTTTCCTTTCTTTAATACACGATCTCATTGTATATATAGAACTAAATCTCTGAATACGAGACAGTCATCCCTGTCCTCTAAATTACTATCCAAGTCCTTATTTATCAGCTATAAAGCACAGGGAAATAATTTCATTACTGTAATTATAAAAAAAGAAAAGACAGAAATATAATACTTTGGTTTAATATATATTACAATGTGTGCCCTCACTCACCCGTTCCTTATCGTAAGATGAGTTTCATATTACTGTTGTCTTAAATATATTTTATGTTTGAATCTATAAATAGGATTCGCTTTGGATGACGCGGAGGACGAGCCCTATCAGGACATAGCAGACCGAGAACTAGATGTCGATTCCTGTGTATTATTCAAAATTACTTCAATTCTGTCCCCCTTTTCGTTTTATGGCGTTTTGCCATTTGGCGAATCCACTACTCCTCCCGATATTGAATCCGAGTATAAAGAATTGGATGAATTGTCTAAAGTTTTGAAGTGATTTAATATTTTTTACTCTTTTTAATCTTTTTTTAATTAATATTCTTTTTAATTATAATTTAGAGATAAATATTCGAAAATAAACTCAAAAGAAAATCCAAATATATTTCCCGGAATCGGAAGTCTTGTCGCTTATAAGGAAGAAGAGAATGGAAACTATTATAGGGGACGGGTTATCGGCGCCGATGACGATGAGAACCGTTGCACTATATTTAATATAGATCTGGGCGTTAATGTCACCGCCAGAAGAGTCGTTGTCTTCAAATTAGACCGATATTTCTGTCAATTCCCAGCGCTGGCCATACACTGCTCTCTGAGTGGTATCGAACCCATTAAGTGTAATCCTAATGAACCGATTTGGAGCGAAGAGGCCATGTAAGTGAACTAATACCACTTCTATTGTTTACACTCTTAGTGCCCATCGATTTATAGATATTTTAAGACTAAATACATTAAACTTTTAAAACTGAAAAATTGAAACTTATTTAATATGTTTTTATATTCATTTAGCGATGCGTTTGGCAGTTGGACTCTTGACAGAACACTATTGGCTCAAATCAAATTCGGGTAATTTAGTGATGAAATAAAATATTTGACTCAATAGTTAACACTCTTTTCTCATTGATCTCCAGAAGAACTGAAGACAAACTATACGTTGAACTAATCGATAAAGTAGGCGATGAAGAAGTGCTGATTTCCGACAAATTAGTTCATTTCAAATTTGCTCAAACAGTTCAACAGCGGTTGTCTCGAAAAGCTTCTGTCGAAGACTTCTATTCCTCTGATGTCTCGGATTAGAATTAATGATATATTGTTAATACGAATTCAAAACAAATTTTTTTTCTGTTTATTTAACAAAAAGGCGACTCAAAACAAAATCTCATTTGCATTTAGTATTCCTTTTATTCGCTATTTTAAGACTGAATGTGAAAATATTTTACTAATTATTTAAATTTATTTAAACTAAAAACAAAACAAAAAATAATTTCATTACAATTATTAGTTTATATTAATATTTGAAAATAATTTTTTACAATTAGAGAATATTTTGATGATTAGCGATAAAATTGTTCGCTAATCTGTTTTCTTAATCTGCGCTTTTGAAGAAAAGGAGATTATATTATAATTATTATTAGTTTTGCATACATTTGACTATTCATCGATCATTCATATCATGTTTTATGCAATCATTTACTGTAATTGTAATAAATGTATTATTTTTAGTACTGATTTATTTGAACTGTTTATCGACGATTAATATTTAATAAACAGTTTTTTTAGATTTAATTCCAGAACATTAGATAATCTATTGAGTTGTCAAACTATATGTTTCGCTCACTTATAGACTTGAATTCTTGACAACAAATTCCTTAATTATTCTATTTATAGACAGAAAATATTTATTTTATACTTTGTCTTTGAGGACACGTCTCTTATTGTCTATAAGCAGTGTTTAATCAAAGCCTTGATCTAAATGTATATTAATTAAAGAAATTTTACGTATAAAACACGGATGTGGAAGGTCCAAAACGCTAGGAGGATGGTATTTTTCAGCGACTGCCTAGGGGGGGTCTAGGGTAGGTAAAATGACGGATTTTTGCTAGGGGGTTTCAAAAAAATGTCTGACTAATATGTAATAAACATGTTTTTAACGCTCAAAATTAGTTTATTTATGGTTTTTCAATATAAAACTACTTAATAACAGTTAAATTGCTGAAAATATTGCTAAAAAGTGGTTAATTTATAGCTTTTTTTAGTACGAAACACATGAAAACCATCAAAATTGTGCTCAAAACAAGTTTTATTGAGTGGTTTATACTAGAGGTCCAACTTTTCTAAAATTTTCTGACCCTTCCCTTCCCTTCCCTTGAATAAAAAATATTTTCTCAACCCTTATGAATCCGTAATCATCCCTTAACATCCCATAACAAGCCTCCTCTTATCCCTTATTGTTAATCTCAGCTCGAATTCTTGTGAGCAAAATAAAGAGCACAAATTACATCTATAATCGTTAAACAGTCTCTAATGTTGTAAAATAATTTATTAGAATTTACTATAATTATTGTAATGATTTATAGAATATTTGTTTTATAAAGCCTCCACATAATTTTTTCAACCCTTCCATTAAGGGTCCCGTAAGGGTTAAGGGACCCTTAAGGGAAGGCATCAAAACTTGGATCTCTAGTTTATACTACAACTGCACTGCAAAGCATGAAATATTACTGATTTGTAATAAATTTTATAAAAAATTTGAAAACGGCGCCGTTTCCCAAAAATTTGCTTGGAGTGAAGGGGGTACCTGACAAAAACGCTAGGGGGTATTCCGGGCTGGACCCTCCTTCCACATCCCTGCTTATAAAACAACAAAATTTATCACATTGTTATACAGTATAATTTCACTTATAGCAACTCATCGGTGAATCAGTAATAACTTGCTATAACTGAATTTTGCTATATTTGAATTAAGAGAATACAATAGTAATGATTTTTAATTAGAGATAATTTAACAGTTTGAACGTAAATCAACACTTTTTAAATAAATAAGAATAGTTTTATAAATTAAAGTGCAAATTATAAAATTAAACATCTTAAATTTTAACCATGTTGAGATTTCAGAAATTTTTTTAAAAAATATAAATTATATGCTAATAATTTTGTAACATATTTCCTTCTGATAATTTTAATAATAATCTAAATGTATTTGATATTAACACTTTCGCTAAATAATACACACTTTTCCATTCAATTCAACCCCATAAACATTTTTTTCAATGGTTAATAAAATTTTTACAGAGTTTCATATTTTCATAATTTGCTTATATATTTACAAAAAGGTGTTGATTTACAACGGATAAAAATATCTAAATTCTGTAAATGTAAAATAATAAGAATTGTGTAATTTATTAATTCTTAAAATACTAGCTTCTAGTGGTATTTAGTCAATGTTTGATCATGAGTTAAATGAGTTATATATACTTTTATTTAATTGAATTACTCTAGAAATACTAACATGATTATAGAAATTTATATATATTTGAAAACTACTCATTGCGATAGTCATTGTGATGCCATATTCGATAAGTTATTGCAAACTTTAATACTAGGAGAAAATTTAGGGAAAATTTTTAAAATTCTTATTTATTTCAAAATATTTATATTATTGAACTAAATTAAACTGAAAATTTAAATAAATCCTAAAAAAATATGAATAGAGTATACGAATGTATGAATGTAATATAAATACAACTAATACTATAATAATTATTTTGCTTGAATCTCTACCATATTTTTTTGAAAATAATCATTTGCGCATTATGCGGTAAGTGCTCACAATGTTCTGTAACAGGGTGTATAGAAGGCTAAACACAACCTGAGTTTAAGATTTTGCAAAATCTACCCTTTGACATTTGGCGCCGCAAGAAAGGATTATATCTTTATATTTTACTTGAATTTCATAAACTCTACTCTGAGATTTTGAGAAAATATTCTTAAAATATCCCCACTTATACTTCTTTTGGATATCCCTGTCTATTAACGGTGTTGATTCAATTAATGAATAAGAATAATATTCAGATAGTTATTTCAATAATTTATTGACATTATATATAAAATTGAACATTTTGGAGAGTTTATGCTATAATTGAATGCCTATTTACCTTAAATGTGCATTGGAAACCTATTGCTATAACTGAATTTCTGCCATAAGTGAATTGCTATAACTGAATGTGTTTATCAATAAAGCGTCATAGAGTCAGCCGGTGCTTTAGAAATGTCCTGCTACAACTGAATTCTGCTATAAGTGCGACTGCTATAAGTCAAGTTATACTGTATATCTATATTTGCAACAAACTTCTTATACCCTAAGTTTTATCACCCTAGTGCTCCTCTAGAGAAAAATTTTAACACTTAAAATTTTGAAAATTCACTTTTGATGTTATTTAAAATACTCCACTAAGTGTAGTATAACCCTCAAAATCTTAAATTTCACTAAAACTAAAGCTTTTTCATATATATATAATTTAAAAGCAAGCTTTATTTCTAGTACTCAGATGACTACTTTGGCCCGACCTGAACTTGTTTAAATTATTTGTATATTCAGATTCAAAGTTTATTATTTTTATGTCTCATTGAGTCGAGAATATCAACAACTGTCCATGATACGATGCTTCGTGCTGATCTTATATAAAGACTACTTTAGGTCCATTGGATCTAACAGTGAATTACATTGCTAATATATTTATTTGCAAAATTATATTTCCTTCAGAAATAAATTAAATTATTTATATTTTCAAATTTTATTAATGCAAATTCAATACAATAGAGTAATCTTTTATTAAATACATCTTCAGCTATTCTATTGTATTGGTGACTAATGAACTCAAAGTCAAGGGGTATTGGGTACTGATAAGAGCCTCAAAGTCACCGAGGGATTAAGCAAGGGTATTCTGCAAGATTAATCAAAATCATGCAAAATTTAATTACAAATGACATAATTTAACAG